>JAOUZG010029335.1:5031084-5070114 GCA_026289955.1 Argiope argentata
TATAATTTTTATAAATGTCTTCAGTGTAGGAAAATTATGAACATGTTAATTCATAGAAAATTTTTAATGCAAATTTTGCTCACTCTACTTATTACTTTTATCAATTGTTTGCAACGCGGTAACGGTCATTAGCATTTTTCCCACGGTAGCCTTTTAACGTTATCAGAGATATGGAGTGTCATTCTCACTGTGACGATGATTGATTACCATATGGCGCCCATTGTAAAATCGCCAAATTTTACATACAAAGATAAAAGTTATAATGTGGTACCCTTTTTAAGGCTTGAGCGCAAATGACACCCTCTAATGAGTTAGCTCTAATGGGATTGAGCGCAAATGACACAGAACCAAAAAAATTAAACGGTAAAGTAATAAATTTAAGTAAAGAAAATATAAATTAAGATGACCATCTTAGCCAGGGAATATATGAAGTCAAAAGGATTAATTAATGAACGTATAGTAAACATCATTCAATACTAAAGAGTAAGATCAGTAATTTAAAAAAGTTGAATAAATTATTTTGTTATGCATTACCCTACCCGACACATTTATGTTTAAGATTTATAATCACGATTTAGCTATCGAACGATTTTTTTGATCAAGTAAAACATTTTAAGAAGGAAGTACTGAGATTCGAGACGGCTCTCTCAAATAAGTTGCAATCATGCACTGGCACTCATCAACTTTATTCGTTCATTATTTGATCTCATAAACAATTAAAAATTTCACAAATTTCACAACTTAATTTAGATATATGTTTAAGAATTTATAGTTTAAAAAATTGATTAAATTTTTTAAAAAAATCCTGAAATTAAAACATATTCATTTAAAAAACAAGTTTCCAGTGAGTCTTGTTGAAAGGTTTAAAATTATTATTCATTTAAAGTAACTAAAAAATATTTTTTATGAATCTAACATAATGTGAAGCAAAAATCCGTTATTTGTTCCAACATCTTTCGATCTATAAGTTGAAAAATATTCAACTCATTTATATGTATATAGCTGAAATGCGATGAATAAAATCAGAAGAAATGTTTTTGATTATTCAAACGTTCTTATCATAAAAAATTCTAGAAATATTTTACACTGCATTGTATTTTTCAATTACAGAATTTTTAAATAAAACAACCTATTTTTGACATTATTTGTATTTCTCGTATCTTTAAAGCTGCCAGTAGAAAGAAAAAGTTAGAAAAATTCACTGATGGAAATAGATATGACTATAAGCATATTGAATAAAATGCTGTCTATTCGATCCCATTTATTTCAATTGAATTTCTCGGCTTATCTTTCAATTCGATACAGGAAATCGATCCTCTCGTTGATAAATACTCAGTTTAAAGGAAACAACTTAATGGGAGAGAAAGAAGATATATATATATATATATATATATATATATATATATATAGTTACAAGCGGAAATGAAAGCGAAGGTGAAAACGTTGGCGGCGCTTCACAAGGTGCTTCGCGCCAGTCAAGTTGACTTGGCGAGAGGAATATTCTGGTTACCCCGAGACAATTCTGGCTGCGCCGCGTTTTCTCCATAGAGCTGGTATACTAATAGAGGGAGTGCAACCCTACTAAGCCGTGGGACAAGATAGAAACACGTGCTGTGTGTAAAGAATTTGTATTCACTCTAACCGCATTATCCATTCCCCATTATATTTCAATGGGAGATCTTTTCTTGCTTTTTACTGTTCAATTTTAAAGCTCATTTAAGCCCTGGTTAGCAATTGCTGTGCAATTGGATGCAAAGAAAAAGCTTCTACGGACAGTTCTCTGTCATTTCACTGGTATATACAATAAAACATATATTTATATCCATTTTAATTCCTTTAAACATTTCGTAGCCACGATCACTCAGTGATTTTGTTGTTATAACTGAATAATATTTCCTAGTTTGGTTTATTTATTGTATTTAATTTATTTAACACAATTAAGGTTCATTTAAACTGATAGAACTGCATTATATTTTGCTAAGTTCGAATGTGAAAAATCAAAGTCTTGGGAGAAAAAAAAAGCTTTCAACACCTAAAACCCGCGCTACTTCAAATATGAGAGTGAAAAATTCCCGATTGCCGTACATTTAATGAATTATCTGACTGACGCGCTTATCAGTGGCATTTTATCGGTAACTTAGTGAACGGCACTATCGGGTTTTATATTATTTATTGACTTAACGCTTACCTGAAGTACGTATAAAGTAAACAAATGACATTCAAAAATCAAAATGAAGTTTCATTAACTTGAACTTTGTGTGAAACCAATTTGACGAACCGAAGATTCCTTTTCCCAGGGGGAAGAAGAATCAATTCAGCCCTCACTTTATCTCCTAGTTTCATAGGTATTAGATCCAAGAAAAAAAACTCTGTTGGTGAAGAAAAGATTAAATATTGCAATGGATGAGGATTTTCTTTTTAATAGAGGCAAAAAAAAGTCAAAATTTCAGATCGAAAGCGAATAATCAGTCTTTTAATTTCCAAACAATTACAGTTGTGAAAACATTTCCAGTAGAAAAGTTGTTTATAAAGACAATAATTCATTACAACGATCGCCTAATTTGAATTTTCTTTCTATCGAAAAGGAAACGCAGAAAAATGAAAATTTCAATTTCTTTCTTTATTTTCACACTCTTTAGAAACAGAAATTGCTCCGACAAGCTCTGATTTCAATCATAAATTTAGAAAAAAGCACAAGTTTTATTAAATACTAGAAATTTAGACGCGCATCAGTTCGATCAAATGTCTTGTTGTAGTGGTTGGCGAGGGAGGTAACTTATAAAGTGAATGCAACTGAAGGGAATGAAATAACTTAAAAACGCAGCGAGCTACATCAATGAATTTTAGTTTGTGACTTTCCTACTTCATAATTGCAAGTTCGTTTCTAATTTTAAAGCCATTCGATCGGTTATTAGGGCCCCAAGTATATACTCGAATAAATTCAAAATTTGATGGGGATCTACACATTTCCTGACAAATTTATATACCAAATTCTATATAATCAATTTTTTCAGTTCCGCCTTTTGTAAAAACGCGAATAAGCAAACTTTAATCCTCATACGGTTTAGTCCAAACTTGGCTTGCAATTTTAAATATGAAGATGAAACTATTTGCTAAATTTGATGCTCTCAACTCTTTGTGCTTTTAATTACTACGTTTCGATTCAAGTACACGGGCATATACCTCATGAGCATAAAATATGCCGTAATACAGCTCTCAACTTATATTGTACTGTAGTTTTATAAGAGGTCTCGCCGAAATTTTTCAATCCTATTTTACAATCAAATCTGCCAATCTATCTGTCTGCGAGCACAATACGAAAATGGACTATATCTAGACCAACTAGACAATTGAAATTTGTCAAATATTTTGTGTCTGACGAATTTGATCCGAATCAACCATCTTCGCCTCGATACATTGGAGTGACTGTACTGACTCTTTATCGCGTACTTAGTTATTCGCGTTTCAATTTTATAAGTCCCTAGAAACGAATTAGAAATGGAAACACACCATCTATTTTTAAATAACAGGTTAAGAGACTCGGAAATTATGGCTAGTAAAGTGTGTGTCTCACTTTTGGTAAAACCGTTAGTCTAAGGGAAATATTTGACATTTTACAGAAAAAATTGTTTACAATCAATACATATATGCTTTCTTTTATCAGTTCATATCTCAAATACATCTTTTAAATTTATCTTGCTTCCGTTCATTTTATCTTTCATTTGATGGTTGTAAAAAAGGAAGAAAGAAATCTAAGAAATTGCAGTTGTGTCTTGACAAAAATAGTTATAAATTTCAAAGCCAACTTTCGATTATACGATTCTTTTTTAAAATATCAAATATTGAATGATTATCTCTTCACAAATAACGCTGTATGTATTCTTTATTTTTACTAAAATGAATCAATTTTCGTATGCAAAAAGAACTTTGCTTGTATCCGTTCTTGAATTTTAAATAAATTTATTCAAAATAACATGAACAAAAAAAAATTTACTTCAGTTTCAGTTTCTCTAGGAATGAAAAAAGATCATGAAAGAATTAAAATCCAAATGTGACCAAACAGAAGAAAGTTATTAAAAAAAAGTTCCCAAAAAAATTTCTGATGATTTTTTAACTAGCATTTTGCAGACAATTTTTACTAAACGAAGGAATCGTATGAACTATAAAAATCATATAAGACAAAAAATATGGGTTTTTAGACGAAATTTTAGACCTTTTTTTACAAATGGAATATGCAATAAATGAATAAGTAGTAAATTCCATAAATTAATTTTAAGGTTTCCATTTAAAACTTAAAGTTAGTTATCTAATGACAAAACTATATCTTTTTATATCAATTTTAGCACTATTTCTTTGTGATTTATATTAAGAAAGAATATTATGAAAAAAAAACTTTTATAAGGGAGAAGAATGTTCAGATTAGGGATTAACTCAAAAACAATTTACTATTTTCACTTGAAATCATTGAGATTTAACATTAGATAAAGCAGCTGAAATTTTTGATAGTATTTCAGAAAACCTGATCCCAAGAAAATTCATACAGTTAATCAAACGAAATCGAATTTATGAATTTATTCTTGGACATTTCTCATACCCGATATCACTGCGCCTATTTTGAGTGCAGATTTTTTTTATATTTTCATGAATTAGTACCGGATCTGCACAACAAATGTCCGAGAGATTCAAAAACGAAATTTCAATCAATGGGTCATGTAAAAGAAGCATCTGTGCATTCTGTTAAAACAATTTCAGGCTATTCTGTATATCATATACTTTTATCAGAATTTCCCTCCATTACTAAATTACCTGACCCTAATCAACATGTCAAACATACTACTCTTCATTTCATAACAACAACAGGTCCTCCAGTCACAGGGAAACGGCGCAGATTGATAAAACATAGCAAAAGTGGAATTTCAAAATAGGATCCGATTGAGTCATTTAAGACACTCAAGAAGAAATTATTCTTCCCCACTTCATGAGATAACCAAAAATAGAACGTTTGAGAGGAGGCCATTTGGAAACTATCGTGCTTTAAATGTTCAAAAGGTAAAAGAAAAATATTCTATCCCACGTATATCCGTCTTCACATCCGAATGACACGAGACGAAAGTATTTAACCCTATTAATTTATTAAAAGTTAACCATCAAATACCTTTAAACTCTGTTGATATTCCTAAAAGAGAGATCCGTAAATTCTTTGGGTTATTTGAAAGTACCCGCATGCAGTTTTGATTAAGCAATGCACCATCTACATTCCAATGATTCATAGATAAGTTGACTAGGGGTTTATATGGTGTTTATACCTTTGTAGAAGACATTTTAATTGCTTCAAAAGATCATAATGAACATTTGGAACATATCAAAATTTTGTTTTCAAAATTACAGAATTTGGTCTTTGTATTAATGTTAAAAAATGTACTTTTGGAAAAACTTCTCTAAATTTTTTAGGCTTTCAACTTTCCGAAAGGGAACCCTTTCCGAAGAACCCCTTTCTGATACGGTAAAATGTATTTAAGATTTTTTCCAACCAATACTTTGACGCAATTTCGTAGGTTTTTAGGAATGTTTAACTTTTGTTGACGTTTTATTCCAAAAGCAGGAAATATACTTGCTCCAATAATACAATTACAAGGGGTGAATACTAATAAGAAAAAAACTCTTTCCAATGTTCGCAAAACATCGGAACAGCTCAATTGGAATGAAAACGTGTAACAAGCTTTTATCGCCGCGAAAAACACTATTGCTGAAGTCGCTCTTTTAAGACATCCCATTCCTGGTAGTCAATTAAGTCTGTGGGGGGACGCCTCAGATGTTTCCGTGGGTGGCACCTTATCACAATTATCAGACGGTGAATGGGAGCCAATCGACTTTTCCTCAATAAAACTTATCAAACGTCAAAGAAAAGGGCCGATTTACGACAGAAAACTTTTCTCAATTTATTCGACAATTAAAAAATTTAAACACATATTAGAAGGTAGGAAATTCATAATTAATACTCATCAAAAACCGTTAATTTACGCCTTCAAACAAAATCCAGATAAATGTTCTCCGAGATAATTACGTCATCTGGATTCAATATCCCAATACTCCACCGACATCAGACATGCGCAGGGATCCAAAAATGCTGCGGCGGACTCACTTCGACGTACAGAATTCGGTTCAATGACTAAATCTCCTTTTCTGAAATTGAGTGAAAGTCCAAAGCTCAACAAAAGGATTCTGAAATTCGAAGGTTTTTATATGGCAAAAGTTCTTCACTGCAACTTGCACTCAAGCCTTGTTTGAGCAGGAATTCGGATTTAATTATTGACATTTCAACTAGTTCATCACAACCCTTTGTTCCAAAAAATTTTCGCAAATTTTTTGAGCAGCTGCATAACATTTAACAGCAACGACAAAATTAATCAGTTCCACATATGTTTGGCCATTTATGAAGCGAGATATAAAAAAATGGGTTAGGTGCTGTGAGCCCTGTCAACGGTCAAAGTTTCAGCTCCATTTGGTAACATTTAGCTTTCCCGATTCTCATTTTCGGCAAATACACATCGGCATTGTTGGTCCATTACCTCCATCTAATGGTTGTATCTATTTGTTTACACTGATCGACAGATTATAAAGATGGCCAGAAGCTACTCCAATTGCAAACAAGTGAACTAAAACCATTTGTCGAGCAACTTTTTCATACTTTATTATCTCGATTTGGATGCCCTTCAATAATAACCACAGTTCAAGGCTCGCAGATGCGTTCTCTTTATGTCGTGAGTTTTCAGAAATATTAGGCACTAATCGAATTCACACGACAGCATGCCATCCAATCGCAAATGGCATTGTGGAGAGATTCCATCGTCATTTAAAATCATCAATAAAAGCCCATGAAAGCACTCGAAGGACAGAAATTCTACCTACAGTACTTTTGGGAATCCACACTGCTATCGAAGAAAATATTAAATTTTCTTCTCGCTGAACAGGCGTACGGAGCAACTCTGCTACTTCTCAGTGTTGTGATGATAGAGACCTCCGTCGTTCCACCTTGTGACGGCATCTTCGTCGGTCGCCTTCGAAATGCGATGCGCGAATTGAATCATGTGGCGACATCCGCACGTGGCAGAACAAAATTTCACTTAAACCCATCTTTAAACACTTCTTCGCATGTATTTTTGAAGATTGACAGTACACATTTCAAGTATCATATAAATATACTTTTATAAATATATTTATAAATAAATATGAATCTAAAAATATACTTTGCTTTAAACTTTATCATAAACACTTAACTCATTATCATTTATGTAAGAAATTACATTCGAAGCTTTCTCATCTAATAAATTCAAAATAATTTCCGCTTTATAATTATCAAGTACCTTTTTCGTTGCAAAGGATCTTTCCAAAGAAGCAAAAAAAGAAAAAAAAGATTCCCCCTCCACCCTCCTGGACAACTCTGAACTCTAATCTTTAAAGTCTTAATACTTTTTTATATGTGACATCAGAGAATCCAAATTGCTAATTTTATTTTCTGAATTGTCTTCGTTGGTGTTTTTAACCGTCCGCATGCGCAGCAATTCTATATCGACTTTTGTCTCTCCGACTGAATTCGCTCTAATTGTAATTGAAAATTTTTTTTCAAATGTCTCTAATGCCACTTTATCAAATATCCCCTCTACGAGAGTAGATACAAACTCAGGTTCATCTCTGAACTTCAAAGTATTCATTATAATATTAATCAGATTCACTATCGTCATTTTATCAGTTATTACCTCTCCTAATTCCGTAGAAGCAAGATGCAAACCAGCTTCTCGCGCGTTTTTATTTATTTTGGAAAAACGAAATTCAATTACAAAATGCAACACAACGTCTAGCACAAAAATAATAATAATAATAATAACTCGCATTATCTTATGGAAGCGAATGACCACAAAGCTCATGCACCTGTCTCGATACTCGTTAGTAATCCAATATCATCCCACAATGATTCCAATGCTTTCAATGTGGAACACATCGTAGCCCTAACTGAAGACGAAATCGGAAAATCCTCCTATTCGTAGTTGCTTAGGGTCCCTCACCGGTCGCGCGGACCAGATGTTTGAAGTTGGTAAATTGTTCACAAACTCATTCAGAAGGACTGTAGCTTTCCATCTCTGCTCACTTGACGTTCACATTTTTTAAAATATAAAACATGAAGCTCGCATCAGGCTGCTTGCACATTGCACTGGCGGTTGCTGATGGAGCTGCCGCAACAGCGCTCGCCATTGGTTACGGAAGAGTAATGTTATTGCATTCAAGTTATAACAATGACATCACTATTTACGGAGCATTAACTTTTGGTGTGAATTTGGCATTTTTCCTGAATCTATCGCTCCGTCTTTGGAGAGATATTTGGCCGTTAATCCCTGACATGCGGCGAATAGAAAACGAAAATAGAATTTGTGCTTTAATCGTGTTTTACTCGACAGATTGTAATTAAAGCTTCACAGTAAACAGTGCGTGTAGTCGCAAGGCGACCTGTCGAGTTTGATGCATTAAGTCACGGATCATCGCGTTTTCCTCTCTCTGAAAGTGCAGGGTGACGGGCAGTCAGACATTCATAGAATTCGGGATTATAGATGTTATCTCTGTGTATGATGTTATCTCTGCATTATAGATGTTATCTCTGTGTACCGAAATTTTCTATTTAGATGTCTTCGTTTTATAACTATCACACAGACTCACATTTGACAATAACAGCCGGACAGACGGACTTCCACTAAACAGATTTTAATCAAAATTTGATCGAATTTTTCAAAATTAGTATAAAGACCTTACGCCGAATTTCAACCATCTAGCTCAATGCATTTCTGAGGATGTTTTTTTCTCACAGCAAAACAAACGGATATTTTCCAAAAATATGTTTTTAGAACTCGGGGTTGTCTCAAACGTGGAAATTCCCAAAAATCTCGAATTCGAGTTTTTTGACAGTGACTCAACTTTCTCTGTTCTTTTTAAAAGAGAAAGTAAAAAAAAAAACTACTTTTAAAATACAAGGTAGTTAGTAGTGTGCCTCATTCTTCCCTTCCTACCATTTTTCTTAGAAGTAGCGTTATTTCTACTATCAAGCGAGGGTATGAACTGCTTGCATCCCGAACATTTGAGATCAAAATCTTTGAATTGTCATCGTCATTCTCTTGCTTCTATCCCTTTCAAAAATCATGAGTTACGATGAAAATTTATTTTTGAAACAATTAAAGAAAGAATATTCTATTTGCTTGTAAATTTTTTTCATCTATATTGTTACAAGCGGGCGAACGCTCGCCAGAGGTGAAAACGTTGGCGGCGCGTCAGAAGGCGCTCCGCGCCAGCCGAGTTGACTTGGCAGGAGGAATATTCTGGTAACCCCGAGAGAAGTCTGGCTGCGCCGAGGTTTTTCTCCATGCTTTCGCCCGAGTATATAAGAGGCGGGTTGCCTCTTCCTGGGGAGGATCGCTCTTTGAGAAGAGAAGCGTTTCGCTTACTTGTAGCTTTTCGCTTGTTATTAGTGAGCTGTGTTTTGCGTTTGCTGTTAACGCTGTGTTATTGAGCTCGCTGTGATTGACTGTTGCTGTGCTATATTATAGCTGTTTTGCAAACCGTGTTTATTGTGCGTAAGACTTGCATTTACGCTGTAAGTGACTGATTATTGCTGGATTGTGTTTTCTGAAGTTTTACTCTTTCAAGTCATCCTGTATATACATGTAAATAGCTGTAAATAAATTCGTTTGTGCTGTCCTCAAATAAAGTCCATTCAATCCGAACCCGCTACGCTAAAAACGTAACAATATTAATAAAAATGGAACTCGAAATGAATTGCTAAGCGCAAAACTGGAGAACGGCTCGACCGTTTTGGCTAATTTTTATTTTAATATTTTCGTTAAGACACGAGAATTGTTCTTATGGAGAGAAAATATGGAAAAACTGAGAGGAAAATAGTTAAAACGACACTTTTCTTACTTTCCCGCCAAAAATCTGCATTTCCTTCCCCCACACCAACTGAGTAAGATAGCAGGAAGTATTAAATTATGATTTGTTTAGAAAGAAATGCGCGAAGTCAGTTGGTTTTCATTTATAGATAACGGGATGTTTAAAAAAGAAAGAAAATTCTTGCTTTTATTATTAGTCTGTATGGATATTCAATCTATGTCTGCTCAAAATAAAGTCATAATAAAGTAATAAAGAAAAAAAAGAATAACAGAGTGCAAAAAGGGTTTGTAGAAAAAAAAGTAGTGAAGAAAAAAAGAATAGAAAAAGAATGAAAAGAAGGGGGGGGTGTCACCATTATTTCCTCTGTGCGCGGCATTTTCCAAGCTGTTTTTTAAACTTTCGCATCTCTTGAAAATCAATTGTGTCTTTATTTGGTTAGTGTATTTACATTTATGAAAATTTGAATCTCATTATTCTATAAAAACGTAGAATTTCAGACCTTTCCCTCCACCATTTAAGTAAAATATCAATTCCGGGACAATCATTGCTCTGATTGAAAGAGAAAGATGAGTAGTACAATGAACAGAACATCTGAAGAAAATTATACTAAATAATACTATAAATGAATTATTTGATTATCAAAATTTGTTTGGTTTAAAAATATTTTGGTGAAAAACCTGTTATGAGACACAGCTACATAAAATATTATATGAAAATTTTAGCGAGCATTAATACTGGCGAACCGACTGGTCGCCAAAGGCGGCTAGTTATATATATATATGTATACAAAAAATAATTATTATTGATACAAGGTATTGAATAATCTTAAATATTACATTTTTAACACAGCCTTTTACTATCTAACTATTTATTTTATCCTTAAAATATTATTTCTTTATAGAAAATTTTTTTAAAAAAATGTTTGTAATGTTGTATATTATTAACATCTTTATGTTTTTAGTTTTGGAAAACAAGAAAATATAAAGTATGTTCTTTTAAAGATCGCCTAAAACTAATCAAAACGTAGAAATATCTTAAAGATATGAAAAGATTTAAATGTGAAAAATTTCATATGTATTCGTCTAAATAGACCAATATTTAAATTATTTTCAATGAAAACTTTATAAATGTAAGAAAATAATCACTTTATAGAAAAGACAAATATTATGAGTCTTTTCAAGAGTTTTGATCCTCAACATTGAATTGAAATCCCGAGACGTTATATCCTCATCCTATAGCATCGTTTCAAATGAAAGTTCTGTTATTTCAGATTGGATTCATTTGCTGCATGTCCTTAAGCCGGCCTCGTTGACCTGCCCAAAGGTTCACAGAAAAATCTGAATAACCTTTCCACCGCGTCAGCAACACTGGCGGGAATTGTGGAAGTATCCTAAGGGCTGTCACCGGTCAAGGTACAACCCGCCCTTCGGGAAGTACGTCTCGTCATCTGTGAGATGAGCCGACCTTCACCTCAATCTGTCCCCACCAGAATGACGATAACTAATCACCGGAAGCTTCTCCTCCTCAATGACGAGCAGGGGTGCCCACAGCATGTTTTGATGTCACATGTTGCGACTTCGGACAAAAAAATGGGGGGGGGGGATTTCTCAATACGCATATGCTGTTTTTAACTGAATCGAATCAATCTGCACACTTGTATGTGTGTTGTTTCATCAATTTGTAAGCACTAAAGTAAAATGCAATGGATTGTGTGGGCTGTGCTTACACTACGCTATCCTGCGATCACGTCACGTGGTGCAGAGATCGTAGTTCACCGTCTCGCCGCTGTGATGCTCCGCTCCCTCTTGTCTTCGTCTAGCTAGTCAACGTGTTTTGATTTTGTGAAGTTTTGTGTGTCGTGAGTTATTTATTGTAAACTACAATCATCTATTTTTTTTTTCAATCCTACCTAGAGACAGGTTATTTACGTTAGAGTCTATAACCCTTTTCTGTATATATTTGTGATGGACTACAACTCAATGATGTTTTACTAAAAAGTAAAAATGCCTCGTCAACTTAAAAGAACTTTTAAGTATAAACGCTTAGAACTTATGTGTAATACAGTTCATAGATGTGATAAGTGGGCAGAACATTGCAAAAAGAAACATTTGTACAAGCTGAGAAATAATATAGATATTAAATACAAGATTGTAGAAACCAAAGATGGAAAGGGGCTTGGGTACCGTACCGTGAAAGCTCTAAAGGAAGAGAACCAAAGTAAGTTGTGGTGTGCCAAATGTTATTAACCTGTTGAGGAGTGCGCGCGAGATTGTGTGATTGTGCTTACATATTTTAAAACAGTTTTTCATGCTAGTAATCGGCTTACTAGCTACAAATATGCAAAATTATCTAGACCGTTATTATTTTAGATCGAACTCTGGCGGAAGCTCTATTGAAAGTTTCAACATTCTTCAAGAGGGTCCTTCAACCAAGAGCCCAGACAATTCTAATACAATCAGTCAAGATGCAGGTATTGCAGTGAAGATGCAGGTACAATCAGTCAAGATGAGAGTATTGTGGAAAGTATCACATGTTACATTAAGTCTACGTATAACTCAGAAATTCAAATTTAAAAGACGGGGAGGGCAAAAAAATTCTCAACTTGAGGAAGAAATGGAATTAGAAGTGTATTCTATGACAAAACCTTTTGAGGAAAGGGAAGTAGAAGGTAGCCCTGCCGATCCTGCCTTTTTTGCAAATACGAAGTTGTCAACTGAAGACAAATTTAGCTCTTAATTTAGAGAATCAGGAGTTAAAATCAATGAACTTTCCTACTACTAATGGAAGAAAGTTTAACTACTTCTGGAAGAAGGTTGTTTTGCCAAATAAAAGTGTAATCGTCAGGAAGTGGCTTGTTTGCAACCAAGAAAGTGATTCTGCTTTTTGTTTGCCTTCACTCTTCCTACCGAGAGATCGATTTGGGGAACCACAGGATATATAGGATGGACAAATCATTTGGGAGATAGAGATACTGTCTTACATGAAAAGTCTAAAACTCATATATCAGCCGAAATCACTAGAATCCAATGGATATCTCAAAAACGGACTAACTCAAGTCTGGCTGAGCAGACAGACAAAATAGTTCAACACAACTGTGAGGAAGTGTCACTAATCATAGGTTGCTGTCGATTTTTAAGCAAGCAAATGCTTGGATTTCGAAATAAGCATTCTGTAAAAGGTAAACTTTTAGGACTGTTAAGAATTCTAAGCAAGTATAGTCCTGATGCAAGGGTTTACTTGAGAAGATCGACAAAGCTAGAGCCAATAAGGTCAAACTACGATCTAATTTTTTGAGCTATCGCAATATTTATGATCTTTTAAATATGAGTGAAATAGTGGTTTCAAAAATAACGCACAACATCAGCACGACCAAAGTGTATTCAATAATACTAGATTCAACTCAAGACAGCAAAAAAGAATTTTCAGAATGTCAGCAAAAAAGAATGCTCGGTTCTTTTGATACGCCATGTAGAAGAACAACTTGATTCACAAGACTCTTCTAAGACAAGTGAAAAAACTGTGGAACGGCTAGTTAAAGTTTTTATTTCCGGAGACACAACTGGCGAAAATCTTACTAAAGAAGTAATCAACTGTTTGAGCTCATTAGGTATTGATCCCTATAATATTGTGGGTCAAAGTATGGATGGAACAGGCAATATGAAAGGTAAATACATTGGCCTAAAAACGACTATACAAAAAGATTATCCTAAAGTTTTTTACGTATAGTGTTGTTCTCACGGATTCGAAAAATCGAAATGTAGAAAAATCGTTAGAAATGTGCCACAAATGAGACATTTATTCCAGTTTTTGGGAAAGTGCTACATTTTTATGTCAGGGCACAGAAGACATCATGTTTTTATAAAAAACTTGGAAAAAGGAAGCAAAACCCAAAGAAAACAACGGCTGAAGAGAGTACAAACAACTAGATGGTCAAGTCGAAATGATGCCCTGCAGACAGTGATAAACTGTTTTGTTATAATAAAACAGACTTTTTCAGAGCTATGCCTTTGCAGTGACACAAAGACATCGGCAAGTGGTTTGGTCAAAAAGCTTTTGAACTTTTACATAGTTTCTACCGTGCTTGTAGTCAAAACCATTTTCAAAATACAGTCACCTGTAACAAAGTACTTCTAATCTCAAGTTATTGACTACAGTGTCGCCCCTAAAATTCTTGCTCCCTCAAAAAACAAATTGGCCGAGCTTCGAAGCGAAAAGGGGTGGGAAACAGTAAAATCAGAAATTTCTAATTTTTATGAAGAGCACAATGCAGTACAACCTATTCGCCGAAACAGAAAAGATTCATGGATGAAAGGGATGTGGACGAAGCAATAGTGGAGCCATTTTAAAAAAATGAAAGTTGAAGTGTATTACCAAGTTTTGGATTCTCTGCAGCGGCAGATATCTGATAGGTTCCCAGAAAGAACCTTAGCTTTGGTTACACAGATGTCAATATTTAGTCATGAGGGAATTTTGAGTGAAGCTGACCCAACAAATTCAAGTAAAAAGATGGAAATTGAAAGAACTGTGTGAATTTTATGATTTAGATAAAGAACAAATCACTGGAGAGCTGGACACATTTGTCACTATCTACAAAGCTACCTATTCTAGCATCAACATAAATGATGTTGCTTTTCTGGGAGGGAAAATCCAAAATAACGATAAGGCCAAAGCAGTCTCATCCCACCAAGATGACAGGGCTCCAGGAACTGACACTGACGATGAAGAAACCGATTACCAACAAATCGTACATCAATGGTTAAGAAAGGGGCTTTTTAAACCACATAGGTGCCTCTTAAATCTCTCAGGGTTGCCAAATTTACGTTTACTATACACGATTCTTCTGTCTCTTCCAGTCATCAGCTGTTCTGCTGAGAGGACTATGAGAAAGTTGAAAATAGTGAAAAATCGTCTGCGAAGCAGCCTAGGTGACGAGTGGCTCTCTAGCCTGATGATCCTGAGTAGTGAAGGTGACATTTTAAAAGAAATCACCAATGAGGAAATATTGAATCGATTTGCTATTTCGACTGAGCACAGAAAAAAAACTACTGCTCAGAAAATCATTTGTATAATGTAAATATTAACTTATTGAAATTTTATGGAGTTATACATTATTTTTTTAGCCGGGTGAAATCCATGAATTATGCCGGAATTTTCATTTAAACCTAGATTTCCTTGAATTTTTCTGTGAGGGTCGGGGGCTCCCTCTCCTTCCATTTTTTATCGTCGTTTATTCCAGTGTTCATGGGACTCAATACTTTATTGTATTTAGAAATGCTTTATTGTTCCAAAAAGCATTTCTAAAATTAGAAATGCTTTATTGTTCCAATTGGTTAGGAAGATAACAATATTCCCCATACTATCCAAGAATTTAAGTATGGATGCCAATTTGGGGGGGGGATTTCTATACTTTCAAGGCCGACGGAATTTTTATAGTGTGGGGTTTAAGTTTGAGGAAAATTGTATCGGCTTAGGTATCTCGTGATCTGAGCATCGTTCCAGATCTGCCCCCAAATAACCCCCGTGCCACGCAAAGTATTCAAAGATGGCACTAATGAAACTAAACATTGAGTGACTGTCCTTAAAGTGTTAAAATAAATACATTTCTGAATATTTTATTTCCTATTTAAAAATTTTCGTGGAATTTTATAAAGAGAATTTTCAAAATCCTATTTTTAAGTATTTGAAACAAAAAAAAAATACTTTTCACTCTACAAAGAAAAGAGAGAAAAAGTTATTTATCAATTTGAAATTTATTCCCCGCTCTCTTCTAAACAGGCGACCGTGTGAGGGATATTTAAACTCTTTCACTCCTAAATCGACTGGGAATGTTCTAAACTAATGAGCCATTTTGGAATCGGTTGCTTTTTCAAACGAGGGATAAAAATGTCAATTGAGTTATTGAAAAGAATGATTTCGTTTTCAAATTCCAAATTCTCCATTTAAAAAAACCGTCCAAAAACGGTCCGTTAAAATAGAACTTAAACTGTCAGATTGTGCCGAGTTAGTAGTAACATATTTAAAATGCATAGCTCGTGTTTTATGAGCTGATGATGAATGCACGTTTTCGTTAACTGTTTTCTCTTAGTTTATTACATATGCAGTTCTTATGAAGTGCTATTTATTTTAAATTACCTAAAAGGAGTGTTATTTCCCAGAAAAATTTTAATGAAAAATAATCTTTTATAAAATAATACATTCATTTGATGTTAACAATATATTAAATACCGAAGATGTATCATCAATAGACTTCAACAAAAAAATATGTTGTTTCCGATTGAACAGAGAAGATTTGTTCAAACTTCGTAATTTATAATATTCAAAATATTTTATTCAAAAATTTTATGTTAAAAGACGTGAAAAATGTTTTCTAGTTAGCTTATCCAAAAACTTGAAAAATGAGTTAATTTAAAAAGTTTTCTGCACATAGACGGCTACATATGAGATATATTTATGTGCGGAAGGATATTTTAGTTAATATTCAGAAACACGAGTGGCCTCGAACATTCCTATACTATATTACGTATGTAAAAAGCAGGCTTTGCTATGAAACAATGCTTTTAAAATAACAGAAAATGGACAGAATGAATTTGGCCATGAAAACTCCGGGAGTCAAGAAATGACAAGCAGTAATGTATGAAGGAAATTTTTTCAAGGAAATCGTCTTTCGAACCCCTGATGTATTCGAATATCGCATTAGGCAAAGAGAACGTTTCCGTAAAGGAAAGAATGCACAGAAGCGACGCGCGAAAAGGAAGAATAGCCGACTGAGCGCGGCAGTTGTGCCGAGTGACGATTGCGGAGAAAGGGGATCCGATCTGCCGGAGAAAAGAAGAGCGCCGACACGCTCGGCATGAAACTGAAGAAGACGAATCCGCACTTTTCGATTCGGGCGTGGATCTGGGATTGCGAAAGACAAGACCGCGGATAACATCCCATTGTGTTTTGTGCGCGTGTCTTTTAACAATTCATTCAAAATAAAATTTGCAATACGACATATTCAGATTTTTATTAAAAAATATGTCATGAGCCTCAACCTCTTTATTCCTAGAAATGCGTCATTAAAAACTTATTTAACACGCATTGAAAATTTTTTGTCTTGTAGTCATCTCTCCTGATGAAGTAAAGTGTCAAATTTTGTACAAATGTTTGGAATCCCAATGCAATGTTTTATAAGGTCCCACGGTGGGGGTAACTTCTGAATCGAGAATGAAAAGCTTCCGGTAATGACCGATGGTTGGTCTTGTGGGTCTCTCTCTTCATATCGACGACGGGACGCACCTCTCTAGGGTAGGGATGTATCGCGGACGGAGATCGTCAGCTGCTCTTGCTTTTGAGGCGCTCCGGTAATTCAGGGTTTTTTTTTTTTTTTTTTTTTTTTTTTTCATGTTTCTTTCGGCGAGTCGGAGTAGTCGTTTTGTAATTAATTTTTTATTGGCTATTTGAAATTTATAATAGATTTTAAATCGTAATCGATCCATTTGATACAAATTTTGTCTCTATAAGAGTAGGATCACCTAAATAAGAATTGAAATGAAACATTTTCTGTAGATTCCTTATGAATTACAATCTTTGATAAAAAGTTGAAGTATGCGATCGATAGGTTAGTATAATTTTAATGATCACAAGAAAAATATTCAGAAGATATTTTCTAAAATAAATAAATCTGAAAGAAAATATTTAATGAAAATTAATTTTTTAGTGTAGTTATTTTGTATACTACGATGTTTCTTTTTCGTTATCTTTTGACACCTTTATTTCATCATTAACTATAGTAGGTGAATTGGTTTAATGTTAAAAAGAATGACTGGATTCTTTTTAGTCACTATAATATACGCTGTTCTGATTCATTTACTTGTTGAAATTGCAAAATTAGCAGCATCTTAAATTAGCTAGATTTAATTTTTCCAAATTAACATAAGAATGGATTTCGTTGCAATTCATTGAAATGTTTCCCATGTCGTTGCATGAAAAGTCATCAATGTGTTTTTCTCATCATGAAATGCTATAATGCGATTTATAAGGTGCCAACAATGGTGCTCGCGAACACTGAATGCAGCTGTGCAATAATATATACAAAAACTGTTCCCGATTAATACTTTTCAGCATTTTTAAAAAATTAGAATTAAGTTTAGATTTACCCAACAGAGATCTACAAATCATTTTTAAAACCCACTTTGTAATACAGCATATTAAAGAATGAAATATCGAAAATCGTGCTAAACAACCCAATTAACAAAGTTTTATTAACTAATTCAAATCTTAAATTGAAATCATTTCAAAAATTATTATAATAAACATAATGCTAAAAAAACATATGTTCTGTTGTAGTCCGGTCTGTTCCAACGTCAGATTTAAGCTCAAACTGAAAAGTTTGGGTCCTTATTATTCAACTCTATAACAAACTTGTTGTCGCCTTTAATATTCTAATTGGTAAAGGAATTTATTTTTCTAACAAGGGAAACAAAGTGTTGTAACTTTATTTGGTATGTTTCCCCAGGAATAAAAAACTACGAGAAAAATATTCGAGTTTACCCGAATGACGTGAAATCGCAAGCAAAGCATAGTAAAAATGGCTCACGAAAGGGCGCACGCATAACGCCAGCGATCGAAGGCTATCACTTGAAAAAATTAGATTCAGTAGCGAGCAAATGCATTACTAACCTAATAAATGTCTTGTGTGAAAGAAAAACACATAAGAGCCCCAGAGCAGTCATAAAAATCTAGTATTTTCACTTCGTGTAATTCCGATGACGTTAGAAGAGGCTGAGAGTGCTTCAGGTTTAACCAGCTTAAGCAATGCATTTGCTAGATAGATTTCAACTTCCTTTTGTACAAGAATCAAATATAATTCATTAAGCTCCCCCCCCCCACGTGAGGTGTTGTGGATTTTTAGCACATGACTATACCAGTGTTCCTCTTCTCGGCCGGCCACCGCACGTCTCTTCCCCTCAGTGCAGCCGGAGTGTCGGCTGCTCACAGGCAGAGGGGCTTCTCATCCGGAAGAGAGCATCGTTCCTCTCACTTTGCGAAGCATGGAAAATAAAATGAGTTATCTTACTAGAGATTAACTTGAATACGAAAAAAATCTGATCAGCCCTTTGAAGGGAGAAATCTGAAAGGATTCCTTTTTGCATTTGGAATCTATGTTCTATTCTCAAGAGATCGAAGAAATAAGACGCTCATCATCATAAAAGATAACGCGATGTTTCTTCATACGACACGACATCAAAGGATCGCTAAGGTGTGTATATCAATTATTTTTCCATCGCTCAATTTCAAATTGGAGTACCCTTTATGCCCTATACAATGTTTCCTTTTTTGTAGTATTCCAATAGAAATTCATCAAGTCAAGCTTGTTGTTTTTAAACTAAAACACCGAAAAAGAATCAATAATATATATAACAGTTTGGAAATCGTTTTATTTAAATTTACTATTCTTAAAGTAAAATTTGAATTTAAAGACTCTCTTGAAACATTTTTTTTCCATGACTCTTCCCAGTCGATAAAAAGTAAATCTTGTATGCGAAACATCGCAGGTAGGATGACGTATTTGTTGAACATTCATTTCCAGATAAAATTCTGAGCTAGAGGACCAAGAGATTCGATTTCAAAACATTTGTCAATGATGGAATGATATCCTTTTTCGTACAGAATAATGTTCACTTTTCTATCGGTGGAAAGTAGTGAAATAGAAAAAAAAATATTCGTCTTTTTGGGAATCGAAAGCTCTGCGAGTAAATAGACAGGAAAAGAAGATCGCGAATGCATCTCCTTCTTTGTCAGATGTGACACAAACGCTTTCGACATCAAAGAAGCGATTATTGACGAAATGCTGCCGCTATGAACCCCCCTTTTTTTCATTTCCTCAGCAGCTCAAATATTGTGAAAAGTCTTTAGAGAAAAGGGAGAATTTTCTTTCAGAGGATGGATTAAGTGTTTCACTATCACTAACTCCTCAATAAGAAGGATTAGTTTGAATTTTTTTTTCGAGCAACGTTATTTACAAAAAAAAGAAGAAAATCCTCGAATTTTGGTATCCAAGCGACTTTTTCTCTTTTTCATTTGTTTTTCCTAAAAGATTCTTTTTAGGGATTTGGAAAAACTTTGAAATCTTCTTATAACCGATATGATTCATCACTACTGGATTTTAATTCTTGTAGCTTAAAGTAGAGGAAAGGAGTCTACTCGCCATTTAAAATAACAACATGTAGTTCATTAAGAAACAGCAAGACAAAATGTTACTAATTCCAGTCTGTTACTTATTTTTAAACGAACTAAACTGTTATAAAAAAAACTGAAATTACTCTTTAAATACTTGAGGGGGGGGGGTATTTTCTTATTGTTCAAATGTTTAATGAAAGTGCAACTTAAGGTGAGTTTACTGGACTTAATTTGAAGATAATCATTTATTGTAAAGAGTTTTAAATTCAGTAATATAATTTGTAAAAATCGAATAATGATTTCTTTTTTCAAACAACATGAATAAAACATAATAATTATTCTTGTTCTCTCATTACAATAGTTTCTTACGTATTTTCATCTTAAAATCATTTAGATCAGATTACAGTGAAAAATCAAGATAGCAGCTGAAAAATCAGGATAACTCTCAATTTCATCACATTAATATTGGAGCGGCTTGCTTCCTTAAGTATGGAAATAATAATTAGGTGCTATAAAAGAAAGCGTTTATTTATAGAGACTATTTAAATTTTGCCGTCCATTTAAATATTTTTCTTGTTCCATTTATGTTCCTTTTCATTGCTATTTCAGCATACATTGGGTTTGACTTAATGGTGCAAAAGCCATATTTGATCATGCTGCGACAAACACATGACTGATCTTAATGCACAATATTCTAGAACACCGTAAATTAAAAAGCAAACAGAAAATTAAAGAAAAACTCCAATTAGCTTATCCATACCAAAGTCATGGAAAAATAAGAACAAATTTGGATGGAGATTATCTTTGCTGCTTAATACAAGACATGACATCCACTTTATTTAATAACATTTATTTAACAGTAGGGATTACAATATTGTACAAAATTAGCCCTATCAATAAACTATTTGAAATAAAAACGATTGTTTCGATTGGGATTTTAATTTATAAAATAAAATTAAAACAGAAATCCAAAATTTAGCTTATTATTAGATGAATTTGCATCCGTCAGAACATTTTACGAAAAAACGAATTCGCAAAAAAAAGGAGGGAAAATATATTTCAACGCAGGTGAAGGTGAAATTCCAGGAAACCCCGTCCAGAAATTCAGATGTTATTTTTTTGTAACTGATACTGTTAGTATACAAATAGAAGATAGATTTTAAAGTATTTCAAATGAATCACCGATATAAAAATTTTAGAAAGGCATGAATTTGAAAAATGCTATCAAAACTTGTTGACATTTTATAATAACCTAATCAAAATAATTGTTTTGCTACGGGATTTGATTTTGAATGGGAGGTATGCACATAACACCCGAGACATACTGCAACTCACATAGTAATTATAATGAGTTATTTTGAATTGAATTAACTGTGTTAAAACTTTTCTTGACTATAATAAATGCTGACTTTTTAAGCAGCGAATCAGCTATCACCAAATTAAAATTAATAAAGTATGGTCTTCGGTCGAACATGAGTTTAGAGCGCTTCGATGCTCTTGCTCTTCTAAGCGTCGATAACGAAACGTCACAGAAATTCTAACTTTTCAGAAATAATTAATAGCAGGTACAAAATCATGCATTAAATAATCGTGCAGTAGTAATATGTGCTCGGTTTTTTTTTTTTTTTTTTTTTTTTTTTTTTTTACATTTCAAAAAAATTTAGGGACCCCTGGAATGGTTTTTTGCGCCCACGCTCTATCCTGGAGGAGGTCGGTTCCGATCGCACCTGCATAATCGTGGGTCCATAGTGACGGAACGGCTCGACGCGCATATGATGCGTGTGCCGCGAGGGGAAACTCTCGTGATCATGGCCCATCCATTTACTTTCCGAATTTTGCACGCTACGATGCAAACAACGGTAAACGTATGAAGTTTTATGTCAGAAGACCCCTTCAGAAGAGTGACTCATTTCTATGTTTTGCAAGTTATAAAGTTAAATGCAACGTGATAGTTTCCAAAACTTTATTGTTACTTGTTAGTTCGAAATAGCAATATTAAGTATGATAAAAGCTACGGTACGATAAAGCTCACCAGTGCCAATGGATTTCTTCCGCTTGAATGTCTGCTTCGTGTGCTTCCAAAATGAAATTCAACACCACACAACTAGCAAACATTGAATAAACATCACATCAATACCTTAATAAGCCCTATATAAATAAAAAATAATAATAAATGATTAATGGATTGCAATAACAGATTAAAATATTATAATTTTAAAATGTGACGCATGAACTGTCGCGAAATAGTGAAATTATTTTTCAAATTATTTTTTATTTACTTACCCGTGCTTACTGCTACTGCTAAGTACGGACTTCGATGTATCGTCTAAAGATAATAAAATCACTCTTATTTGTTTAAACATTTCCTTTGGGCAGATTCATCTGGTGTAAACGAAACTTCCCCTCTTCGCGTGATTCTTTGCTCCTCAGACTTAATTAGACACTTCACCCTTGACAAATGTTTGCTTTTTCCTCATGTTCCATTCAAAGTTAATTAAGATGCCGATAATTAATTAGTGACGTGGACTCAAATATTCCCCAAATCCTTCACTGATGATTTCAAGAGTGATATTTTCATGCCTTCAACTGTAGTTACTCATTTTGCAAACAACATACATTTCTACTAGTAAAAAATATATGAATAATTTGCTTTAAAATCAATTGGGTTTTTTGCTATTTTTGTATTGTTTTTAGGCATCGAAAATCTATTAATTTCATTTCAATTTATCGAAAGTTTTTATATGTTTGAGAAAAAAATTTCCAGTTGCCTGAGTAAATATCCACATGTGCTATACTTAATCATTTATGCTGCTTTTATCTACCAAGATTTAAAATGATATCTAAATATGAAGTGTAATTGTTGATTCATCTATAAAATACCTAAAATGTTGATTATAAGTGTCGGTGCAAACAAGTTAAACTAAACTGATTCCTCTTCATAATTGCAGCATTTGTATAAATACTTTTTCGACTTGTATTCAAATGCCATTTTTATATGTTTAATTATGTGGCATCAACATCGCTAAATTTCCCAGATCTGGCTCTTTATTGCGCTTTTTGTGTTGCGCAACATGATTACTCAGCTTAAAATCATGGACCTGGCTAGGACGAAAAGCAAGAAAAGATAGAGCGGCGTTTCATCTATGGAAAAAAAAATTTTAGTTATCTCCAGGTATTATGGAATTACAAATTTATGTGTTAGAAACGTCATCCCATTTGATAGGGATTGCGAATAGAACTTTCGTCACGAGTTTTCACTTGAAAGGAATTCATCAAAAATCCAATGTAGGAGATTTGAAAGCACACAGAATAAAATGGAGGTTTACAGTTGATTTACAAAATGTCCAGTTACTACTCGAAAAGCATCTCCAGCAGGTTTGCATCCGTCCGAACATATATTATGAAACCAATGCGCTAACTGATACACCAGGGAGGATTCTTTGAAGCATCAACAACCACATAAGCTGAAGGCAAATCCTTCTGTGAGACATCCTGTGTTTCCTTCTTTCTGGTCACTGATTTTAATAAATAGAAATAATAAACACACACGTTGGAACTTTTAGATTCCTTTTATGCCAAACTCCTCGAAAGTTTTGAATTGTTGAGGCGTTTTGATGAAGATTACAGACTTCTTTCCAAGTGAATCAGAGAGAGTTACGGCGTCAAGGACAGGATGACTCGCATCCTCATGATGACTCAATATTTTGAAGCTCAGAAAGTCCATTTTGCTCCTCGGTCATCGGCTTAGTGTCCAATAAATTACTGATAGATTGGATATTTTAAAATGGAAAGGGGATTTGATTCTGATCATATAGAGGAGGTCAAGAAAATTCTGCGTAAATTTTATCACCTGCACATTCATCAGTGACTAACTACAAGTTTTTAGATGTAATTTGATCGATAATATAAGCAGTCTGTCCTACTTTCTACACTTCTGGGGTTTTTTTTATTTTTTATTTCTGAGCTGCAAACCTCCTTGCGGGGTTGACACTGAGACAATGTGAAGGCGATGCAATGTGAGAGAAGAAAGGTCTCTATCTCCCGAAATATCCACGGATGTTTTGAACTATGGAAATGGAAATGGGTATGTGTGAGTGAAATAAGGATTGAATTTTGCTAAAATACATTAATGAAACTATAAACCTGTCCTTTTAATATATCAAATTATATTGTGATCCTGGTCGTATAATTTACTTTATTTAATGACCTATAAAGAAGCTTTCTGAAGTAAAGAAAGTATAATTGAGGGTATAAAGAACCCATTCGCCTTTTAACATCTATCGCCATAGAATCATAAAAGATATTATTCGGCGGGAATTAATACACACTGAAAGAGTTTTGAATTAAAATTCCATAAAGGGCCATCTATACATTGAAATAAAAATCACTTCTTAATTTCCGCTGGCAACACCCAATTTATCTCAAATTTCAAAATTACATCGAAATTTCTCCCCGAAACTCAAATTTCATTGATCTAGATTTGTTTTTGAAATTATGAGGAAATAACATTTTGATTTTCTAAAGTTAAAATAAGATTTAACTTTTTATTTATATTCTTATTCGTAATTTTTAACAATAAGAACAATGCATTTAAAGTTGAACATAAATCGAAGAATATTTTGTAGGGGTAGGGTGTGCAGAGCTTGAGCTCATTCGCATGAATAACTTTTTGAATCTTCTCTGTATTTTTTAATGCGCTTTTAGAGGTGTATTCACACACTTCAAAAAGTCAACAGCATTTTATTTGCCTTTCAAGCAATGCTTGTCACGAGTTTCTTGAATCAAGTATCATTCTGCACGTTGCTCTAATGTAATTAGTAAAAAAATAAATTTCAAAATTTGCAAAAAATATGAAATCAAACAAAAAATATACTTTCAATTGCCCTGAACTTTTATTAATAGTCACATCTAAAAAATGTGGAAAGACGTAGCTTTTTTTGTTTTTTTTTCTACCCTTCTTCTTCTGGCAAGCTAGAATTTCAGTTCGTCGACTCAGATGATTGCATGTACCAATTGTAAGTAATCATTGAAAATTGTAATTTTATTTTCTAATGTTGGATTGTAATTGTTTATTCTCAAATTATTTCTCTCTTTCTCTCAATAAATAATGAACTTCGTATTTTGTAACACGAAAAAGTATTTATTTTAATTTATTGATGTTTGTTTATGTGCTCAACATTTTGAACAAAAGTCTCAAATTTTCTAAAATGAATTTGTTTCCATTATAATAATAATCTCGTATATATATAGAATTAAAAACATAAATAGAATTTAAGTAATTCAACTCTGAAAAATATTAAATTATGTTAAGTGTCTCCAAAATTAACGCAACATTTTAATTTGCTTCCATTCGTGTAGTTAAGTGTTGGCAAACCTATTGAAAACCTTTGGCACCTGATAGCTTAAGGTTGGCAAATAGGGAGCATCACGCGACAGAACAACGCACTAGCATAAAATTTGAACTAAAAGAAATATTATTATATTTATTGAATCATAAGTGTACAGGATAGGTATATGTATGAGTAACACATAGGGCAAGCAGCCTCCACGGCTTTGCTGGCATATACGCACCCTTTGATTGAAAATTTTCAGAACCATTTTACATAAATAAGGCTGATTTTCGTTGATGCAACGCTAATTTCTTCTTTCTATGCACTCGTGCTTACGGGCTTGTGGACACAGAACCTCTGACTTCAAAGACTCCCTTAAAAAGAAATCCAATGGTGTTAGTTTGTACAATCTATGGGGCCAATTTTCAAATTTCAGTATAAAAACAACAATAATAACGTTTATTTACACATGAAGACAATATCACAAAGACGATGAATACACGGGCGACAAATATGATCAGCCTAGACGATCACAGGACAGGACACAAAAGCAGACAGTAGCCCACAAGTAGTAGTTGTCCACAAACTGACACAGCACAGACAGAATCCAGCAGGATAAGGGTTCCTCGTACTTCCGCTCTCCGGTCTCAGACGGCTGAACTTATCACTTTCTCCTCGATTTTGCTGCCGATTCAAAACCACACACTCTTCGTCCCTGCTTCCCCAGTAGACAACACGACTCGGCTCACAGCAATTCAGCACTCGCTAGAACTACAAACAAAATGCTGGCCCTTCTCTATCATCTCGAAGAATCTTACATGTCTTTTACTTCCGGCTCAATTCAATTCACCACCATTGAAATCAATTCAAATCTACTTGAGTGTGCCAGTCTTTTATAGCTCACGGGAGGTGGCGCCGAGAACCTTCTAGGTTAGGGCACATCTCAGTTTCTATTAGACGAATCTGGAAAATTCTTGAACTTTTTAGAACTATCCATTTTGTCACCAAAGTCACCAAATAGTCTCCAAGTTTGTCACCAAGCCCTGATATCAATAACGCGGTACCTGCTTAACACACATCAGGGCTGATCTTAAAATGTTCTTTCTTAAAATTGAACTGTTCGTGCTGGGAAGCAAATTTACAGGTTTGTAAAATAGGCAGCTAAAGCGAGGAGACAGTGATAAGTTCAACCGTCTGGAGACACCGAAGAGCGGAAGTACGAGGAACCCTTATCCTGCTGGATTCTGTCTGTGCTGTGTCAGTTTGTGGACAACTACTACTTGTGGGCTACTGTCTGCTTTTGTGTCCTGTCCTGTGATCGTCTAGGCTGATCATATTTGTCACCCGTGTATTCGTCGTCTTTGTGATATTGTCTTCGTGTGTAAATAAACGTTATTATTGTTGTTTTTATACTGAGGACTGCTGATTGTGTCTTCACAGCATACACCACCACTATAAAGCGAACCGAAACCAGTGAGAACCTATTTCTTATATATATATACACTCATTGGCCAATGAATTACAAACCTTTAAGATTTGCATGTGAATGCGTGCTATGGATGAATGTTTTGTTATGACGGGGCTTACGCGTGGTTAGAATGCTAGAATAAGTAAGGTATAAGAGTCCTTTTTCGTGATGAATGAAATAAAATGGGGAAAATGACACATCTTTCACCATCTGAAAAAGGGCTTATTGTTGGTACCCGTTTTGGAGGTGCCTCAATTTCGAAGACGGCAGATCTGACTGGGTTATCAAAAGCAGCCATATCAAAGGTTTTTAAAAGTTGGAATCAGAACCCACAGTCCTTCTCTAGAAGACGTAACTGCGGTTCGAGCACAGTTTTCCAAGAGCGTGATCGGCGGCGTCTCCGACGAATTGTACGGCAGAACAGTGGCTCTACTGTAATTAAACTGACACAAATCGCCAACCAAGGCTCTTCGCAGCAGATTTCAGCTCGAACCATGGAAAGAGAATTGCAGAGGATAGGAATGCCTAGTCGAGTGCCTGTTAGAAAACCACTCATTTCTGCCCGATCCCCAAATATTCGTTTGCAGTGGTGTCGGGAAAGAAGACACTGGGCATCTGAGGATTGGAAACGGTTAATGTGGTCGGGTGACTCTCGCTATAACTAATTTTGCACTGATGGAAGACGTCGAATTTGCTGAGAACCACATGAAGATGTGAATTCATCTTGCTTTATTCGCATTGTGAAAGGGTCTGGAGGGAGTATTATGATATGGAGCATGTTCTGCTGGCATGGAAATTGTACCCTGATGTTCTTAGAGGATAAACAAACAGCCATAAGATACCTTGATACACTAGGAAATCAAGTGCCCCTGCAATGTTGCATTTTTATACTGATGACGACGGATACTGCATGGACGATAATGCAACTATACATCGTGCCAGAAGTGTTCAAAATGGGTTCGCTGAGCATCAGTCTGACTTCCAGCCCTTTACCTGGTCACCTCATAGCCCGGATCTTAACTCCATTAAAAGAATGTGGGATATGGTGGAAAGACGCATCCAACAGAGCTTTCCACTTCCATCTAATTTACAAGATCTAAAAGCTGCATGGCCGATGCAGCAATCGCATTTCTTGTACACGAGTCTTTAAGTAATGTTATCTTTCGGAACCAAAAAGCATTTGTACAGAACTTTAAGTTGCTGATAAAGCAAGGAATAAATCTTTATATTAATGAGCATTTGTGAGCAGAAAGCACTGACGATGATATGTAAGCATTCATGATAGGAATACAGTAATAAAGAAATGGAGGTATAAAGCAAAAAAGAATAGTTTTTTTTCTCTCTTCTTATCGGTAACGAATAAACTTTAATACTAAAATTAATATTTCTTTGAAAAATAAAATATGTGGAGAATTTTACTTCTTCCGATTAAACATTAAATTTTTCATTTTTATATTTTCTCATAATGGTGATTTAGACACGGGTGTATTTTTCAAAAAAATATTCAGTGCTCTTGACTGATCCCTTGTAGTACACTTTTCCGGAAAATTTCACCATAAATTTTTGTCATGTATGAAGTAGCACGCAGATTGTAACATTACAAATGGTTTTAAAGTGTCAAACAAATGAAATATATTGTTATGGACACAAATTTTAATAACTAATTCTTATAGATTAAAAAATATCTTATTGAAGTAAAGACACATCTATTTTATAGAAAATGTTGAATTTCTTCCAATGTTCTCTGAAATATTAATTTTAAGGTTTATTCGAGAATATTTTTATAGCATCAAAAAGGTTTGTTGCTATGAGAAATTTTGAAGTTTGTATAATTTTAAATATCTAAACAATTTCTTATAAACATTTTAGGCACAACCATTTCTAATATGCGTTAATAGCTTAAAAATGATATTTTTAGTTTTAATATAAGATTGATATTAGATTAAAACTGAGTAACATTTTCTCCATCAACTTTACAAACACATCAGCAATAAATCTTAACTAAAAATTAAATTATTACTTGCATTGCAAGTTCATGGATTCATTGTTTCTGTGGATATTTTTCGACCGAATAAAATGCACTTCGTAATGAAACCGCTTTCGATCTGCCGCCCACTCCCCCTCATTCCCATCCGAGCCATTCTCTCCTCGCCGAGCTCCGGCCGCACCTCATCCCCGTTCCCTGAGGGGCTCTCCAAGTCCGCTGGAATTTAAGGAGAATACCATCCATGACGTTCTAACGGACAAGAATGGAAATAAAATAACAGTCGGCTGCACTCGGAGATTTGGACAGAAGAGAGCAACAGGAACATTCTTGTAGAAAACAGAGTTTTTAAGGTTTCAGAATCGCACAGCAGTACCTCTTGGTAAAAGCAAACCTTATTATTTTTATTTTCATTTTTTAGAAAGGAGGTTTCTAAAAAATAAAAATAATTGCTTGGTTTGAAGCAAGTATATTTGGAATAATATTTTATGAAAATAGGGAATAAAAAATAATATTTTGCAAAATTTATGAAAACAATAAGCAATGATTTAAAATCAGTCCTTTCGTCGTCGTCTTTTTTTTTTTTTTTTTTTTTTTGTCTTGGAATATTGATTTGACCTTATGTACATTTAGATTCCCATTAGAAAAACTTTTTAAGGAGAAATTCTTATTATCGTCAAAATATTTGAAAGGAAAAGTTTTTATTAATCTTCAACTGATGTCAGAAATAGATTTTAGAATTTTTGGTGCTACTTATTTGTCCTCCTGTGAGTATGTGACTCTGTAACTCAATTATATCAAGCAATCTAAATGAAATTTGGACAGCGGCTTTTCAATGACAGATTATTCATCATTATTAAACGATTTTTTAAAGAATAAATAATGATTTGAAATCAGTCATTTCGGCATTTAAAAAGAAATCTACTCATGACAGAAATTTTTTTTTGCTACTGTATTTTTTGAGCGATTATGAATATGGTCCTAAGAATGCCCTGCTTCTAATGATAATACTCACCTGTGCTTCGTCATTCGTACTCAGATCCACTCATTTCACCGCACTGAGATTATTCCGCCCCCCTTTCATTCCCGCCCCTCAGAAGTTCGAGATCGAATCTTGAATAGAGTGACAATGCACTCCTAAGGAAGGAATTCGGAACTCTAAGCAGCAACAGAAAATAAATATAACATTCATTGCCCATGCACTGAGGACCCCGCCCCCCGAAAAAAAGCCCGGGGTGTGCCTGCGCGGCGTCGTGTGAAAGCCTCGCGAGCGCGCACGAGTTCCTCAGCACGGCTCAGCTTGTTATGAAATTCTGCGCCTTCATTTGTAACCTTTCTTTCTATGAAAAATTGATTTCTGACTTTTTTTTCTCTCTCTTTATAAATATGTGTTTTGTAAATTTTAATTTAATGTCATTTGGCATTACTTTTATATTCTAGCGTTAGTAAAAATCACTTATCACTGTAATCTATAAAATAATCTAATAAAACCAGAGTATAACTGTATAAAACATTCTGTTCGCAAGTGTTTTCCCAAAATATAAATAATTAAAAGTTATAAATTCTTAATATCTTTACAGATTAATATTAGCAACTAATTTGTGGACAAAAAATAAAATTAATTTAATTACTGTAAACACGCCTCTTATTTCACTGTATACAGTGCCACAATTTCCCACGAATTCTGCCAAAATTAAGGGAAACCCGCAGCGATAATTGATTAAATTATTTTTTTAATTAAAGATGCAATTTTCAGAAATTTGAAAAATGCGAAGTCTGAATTTCATTGTCGAAAGTTTACAGAAAACAATGGATAAAGCTAATAAGTGCTGTTTTAGATTTAAATGAATAAAAATTAAAAGAAACATTTTTAAAAAATCAATGCCAAGTTTACATTAATTGCTTGCCACGCTCTTATACGTCATATCCCGTCAATAAAATGAAGCTGAGTGATATAAATGTAATCCTCTCTTGGAGATAACATTTTTGGAAAGTTTTATTCAGAATTTTTCGAAAAGGGATCATTCGGACTATCACATATAAATAAGTATTTCTTCCCGTCACCAAAAATCAGTTAAAAACATGAGACGATGTATGAAGTTCCAGTATCGATACGATTTAATAATACGACCCAATGTATTCGAATTGAATTTCTGTTGATGATCTTCACCCCATTAGATGCGACTAAAGGTTGCCTTTTCGAACAAACATTGAATTTGAAATTTAATGCTAACATATACTGAGAGTTTGTGAGAAAAATCACTTATTATCTTGTTTGATAATCGAATGACTTAATTTGCATTGGGAAAATGGTATCGATTCAATCAAGGGCTGGGGAAGCCTGGTGGTGATTTCTCAAAATCGGAGAGTGTCAGGTTGAGTGTACGTTCAATCTGTCGGGACTAAACGTCCTCCCTTTGGTGCGGTGTGGAATTTTGGAGAGGGGGTACCAGCTCAAGTATCGTCCTCATCATCTGACAGCTGTTCAAAATTAAAATGACCGTCCTAAAATAGCTTTATTATTGTTTCAAATCTTGACGTTAATATCATTGAATTAAACTAAATTTAATTATCTCAAAATCATAAATATAAATGCACCAAACGCGTAAAGAAAGGCGTAGATGCACATCCTATTTGAGCATCTGACGCACCAAATGTTGATTGAGGAATAGATAAAATACTCATCATTGTCATAATATTGTTGTTTATTTTTAAGTCGAGCGCTGCCAGATGGCCAAACGACAGAAATGCCAGATTTCTTAGTGTTTCATCAAAGTCTTAACACAAACGTCTCAAGAATGCAAGAATTGTAGTCTAATAACAGTGATAAAAGGGACATTCATCATGCTACTGTTTATGAAGCGGGAAATGCCCTGCTTCATGCAAGAGGAATAGGAGTGTCAATCTGAAAATTATGCTCTGAAAATATAAAGCAACAAATCTGTTTGGCTTTGACTGAAATTTTTATCATTATTTAAGATTCCCTGTTTCATTTTCTCAGAAAGTTTGACTAAGTGTTATATAGCATAGAACATTGCTTTCATATTTCAGTCGACTCTTGTCTGTTTTAAATTTTAACCAGTTTTTTCTTTGTAAATAAAATATCTATAAATTATTTTGAGAATGTCAATTAATATATAAAAGATGCATCGGCTTCTGGTTCTGGATAGGCATTTCAGTTTTCTTTTCATTATTATTGTCTACTTTTGCATTAAAAAGGTAAAAGTTTATTAATAATTAGTAATTTATTCTCACTTTCATATTTATATCTGTTGTTGTTAAAAATGGCATTTGCCATGGACAGGCGCGCTGACGGCTGTCAGTGATTTTAAGCCGAATAAGTGCCTCTTGTTTTTGAAGTAGCGCCAACTAGGACCAAGAGTACGACTTAGCTACACACTCACCACATTCACTTTCACAGCCCCTTTTTACAGGTGGGCACATTTATATACCTCACAGATAGTACGCAGAAGAACAATCATGCCTGGGACTCCCAGGGGACCCGAGTTTGTTAAAACCAAATGTTCAAAAATTCCAGAGGAATACAGTTAAAATTTAGAAAGAGTTTAGCAATGCCGCAAATTATATATATATATATATATATATATATATATATATAATCTGTAACAAAAAAAATCGACGCACCAATAAGGAGTTGTCCGATTAAGACGAAAGTTTATGGATGGGAAGATAATGTACAGAAGAGAAAATGATTAAAATAAAAAAATGGAATAATTTGTTTCACATTTGCAGTAACAAGCTCAATAATTTGTTGACCCGCCTCAAGCCTGGATACGAGCAGCTACACAACCTGGCATAGACCGATAAATCTTCCGGATGGTTTCCTGTGGTATTTCCTGCCAAATCCACTCCAATTGTCGAACGAGGTCATCAACATTCCGTGGCAGATCCAATCGCCTTCCCATCATTTCCCAAACACGTTCGATGGGAGAGATATATGGTGATCTTTCAGGCCAAGGAAGTGTTTGACAAGCTTGCAGACAGTTCATAGCAACACGTACCGTATGTGGTGTGTCACTGTTCTGCTGAAAAACCAGCCGAGGGTACTGCAAAAGGAACGGTAGCAAAACTGGTCTTAGGATGTCGTCGACGTTCCGCTGAGCAGTAACTTTAACTCTAATGACGACCAAAGAGGTCCGGCTATCAAAGGAAATGCCACCCCAGACCATAATGCCTTGTTGGGGGCTGGTGTGGTATGCAATAGCGAAAACAGGGTCCCCCTCTGCCCTGGGTGCCTCCAAACACGTCTTCGATGATCGTCAGGACACCGTTGGAAGTGGGATTCGGCACTAAAGACCATAGTCCCCAGTCGGCATCATTCCAAGATGATCGAGCCATGCACCATTGTAATCTGGTTCGGCAGTGTGCAGGTGTGAGTGGCAAGTGGCGTAATGGTGCCAGCGTAGATTTCGCTGTCTCGACCGTCTGTGAATGGTCACGGTGGACACTGGTGTTTGGGTTAAACGTCTGATGGTTGATAGAAATGAAGAAGGCGCTGTGACAGTTGATCGTACAATCACCCTCTCCTCACGATCTGTTGTGACCCCAGGTCGACCGCTACCATCCTGACACTGAACTCTGCCATTTTCCACCCATTCCTCGGCAGCATCTTCAAAATCGCTGCATCGCTTCGTCTCAAATGAATATCGATTTTCCGAGCTGTCCAACTGGCCTCTTTCAATCCAATGATACGACATCTGCCAAACTCTGACAGTTGCTCGTAATGAGCACGAACCCTGCGGCGAGGCATTTTTTAAGTTGTTGAAAGGTAATCTGAAACGCAATCAAACCGAAAGTTTTGATAACCGTTGAAGAATTGCTCCTTATATACATCTGCTGGATGCGCAGTTCCGATGCGCTGGAGATCAAACTATTCCTTCGTTGGACACCAAAATTTAATTATATGCATATCTGGTCAAAACAATCATGAATACGAAATTTGAAAGCAATCGGATGATTGCTTCTGGGTGCATTAATTTTATTCGTTTATTATAAAGTGAACTAGAAAATAAAAAATAAAAATCCAATCTTCCGGAAATCTGTTTCCCTATTCCTGATACGAGGGCTTCCTTCAGGTGGTATTAGAAAATTCTTTGTTTGTTACTTTCTGTCTGCTTTCCGATTGAATCCTCAAATGCATAATAAATAGCATTATGTGAAATCTTCCATTGGTTTATGGTACTTAAGAGAATATCGATGCCGAATCTACTAGCCACTGTACAAAACATATTCCACTCACTCACAGGCATCTAAATTTTGGTTAGAGGACGACAATATGTCATGTACGTCATATTGCTTTTAGTGTGCATTAAATCTCATCATAAGCGTTATTTAATTTCATCCTCTTTCACCTTACGAGTCTGATAAGTGAAATATACCACCGAAACATTTTTCAATTTTTAAAAGCTATTCAGTTTTTTTGGTTGTTTTTACCATTTTCTTACTTTGGTTTTCTATTCACTTCTTTTCCATTACTACGCTTCGCTCTTGCTTTTGAAGGGTGGCTTACTTGCACCAATGGTTTCATTATCGTAAAAACTTCGCTCATGCCATTCGTTTTATATTTCAATGTGCATGTCATGGGCACAGTTTAGCCCAAGATCGGCTCTTCCGCCAAAAAACCTCAAACACCAACCAAGCTTTCGGCCTTTTTGGAGAAAATTGAAAAAATTCGTCATTTTGAAAACATGTGGACTTTTGATGATGATTATGTATTTGCTATACAACGGAAAGAGGAGTGCAACAGCTTCTGAGGGTCAAGACCCCTGAGCACCCGAGGGCAGAAGTCTGAATTCTAGCTCATATGAAGAGGACACTCACTCACTCGCTTGCGGTGGCGGGTTTCCGAACAGGCGCATGAGGCGCGCGCCTCGGGTCTCAGAATTTAGTACTAAAGTAATAATATATATTTAAATTTTGAAAAACGGGATAATTTTTAATAAAACCTGTCTTTTTTACACTTTACTATTCTCACTTTCCATTCTTCATCTACCTCAATCAAAGAATCATGCAATATTAGTTCTCTTGAAAAACCAACTATTCTGAGAATGAGAGAGTCAAAAATCAATCCGGGGGGGGGCATTTTACGACATCTTTTATATTGCACAAAACTAAAGAGATAGATATCATATTACACCATCCAGCGCACTCGGACCTTATGACGTACAGTAATGGCTACCAAGGTCTCACGCGTTTGTATAATAGGACATAGTATGCCAATGGTTAGTTTATTCAGGAATGGAATTTCATCAATGGTTAGAATATTCAGCAACAAGTAAGTGCATTTATTGTTACATTTGTAAAATGTTTCCAAATATGTCCACGAAATGTTCAGCAGGATTCAGTGATTGGAAAAATTTAGCGGGCGACTTAAATAAGTGGTCACGAAACTTCACAGCACCATATCAAATCTTTGGTAACACTACAAAAACGCTTGTCTATTTCTGTACATGTAAATACTCACTTAGAACCACAGTTTAATACGGAACAAAAGTATTGGCTACTGTTTTACAGCAAGTCATTGTCACAGTAAAATTGTTGGCGAATTTAGGAATAGCCTTCGTGGGCACAGAGAATGTACAACTTCCAGTCGAAAAGGAAATTTCTCGAGTTTGCATTAATTAATTGGAAGAATTTGATAGCTTTCTGAAATTGCATTTGGAAAAATTCAGCAACCTAAGGAGTGGAATTATGTCAATTATTTACCTCACACGATATGTGAAGAATTCATAAGTTTCATGGGTTATGAAGTTAAGAAACATCTAATAATTTAACTTCAAAAAGCGATTTACTATTCAATAACTGTGAACTCTACTCCGGATATATCCCACGTAGACCAACTTACTTGTATTTTGTGATCTGTTAATAAAAATGGAGGCATAAGAGAAAGATTTTTCGGTTTTTATTAATATTCAAAAACATGATTTGGAATGTTTAGAAAGAATAATAATTGAGTTTTTAAAAGATTTGTCTATAGAAATTAAAAATTCTATGGACCAAACTTACGAAAACGCGGCAAATATGGCAGGGAAATACAGTGGACTGCAAGAAAGCCTAAAACAGCATATAAATACAGTCGTCTTTGTACTATGCTTAAGCCATACATTAAATTTAATGGGAAATTGTGCAGCAGAATCACATTCTGGCGCATTAAATTATTTTGATTTTATTCAGAGTTTATATGTATATTACTCCATCTATTCGATGATGGAATATGATTAATAATAGTATAGAAAATGAATCTCCAAATTTAAAAATAATAAACGAAACTAAGTAGTCAACAAGAGAAAATGCAGTTTCTGCGTTAAAAAGTGATTATCAAAATATTTAAGAAGTTCTGACCAAAATTAGCACGTCGGATACTGGAAAACCTCCAAGCAAACTGGAGGGGGAAAAACTAGTACAATGTTTCGACCATTATGAAACAGCTTTATTAACTGGTTTATGGGATAAATTATTGAAATAATAAATAGTATAAACAAATCATTGCAAGATTCGCAGTATAACTTACTGCTTACAACAAATCTAATAAATTCACTATCCGATTTTATAAAGGTTATCCGGACCAGTTCGAAGATATTGAAATCAGCGCTAATGCATTGATCAAAAGCTAGAACTATCGGGAAAAACGGATAAGAAAAATAAAAATGCAATTTGATGAAACATTGTTAAACGAAACAAATTTTAGTCCAAAAGAAAATTCTATTATTAATGTATACAATGTTATTTGTGAGTTATTAATTGCGAATTTATCGGGAAGTAGTGCTATTTCTAGTGAGGTTTTATTAATTTTTGGAATATTTTTTTCATTTTAATATGCCTAATGTTGAATTAAACGACTGCGTGGAAAACATATGCGCAAAACAGAAAAATGATATTGTGACTAAAAATTTTAAAGATGAACTTGAACATTTTATTGCCTTCATAAAAGAAGAAAAGATTACAAATCCCATTGATATATACAAATTTATGTTCGGAGGGCTGCAGTCTACATTACCTAATGTAGAGACAATGCTAAAAAATTTAATTATTCGCATTTGTAAAGGAAGAACTCTCTTTTTCGGTGCTTAAAAGAGTAAAAAATTATTTAAGGAATTCCTTATCACAACTAAATTTAAGTTACTTGTTCATGATGTTCATTGAAAATGATGTAGTCAATATTTTAGATTATGAAACTCTTGATTGATAAATTTGCTAAAGCTAAAGCCAGAAATGTTCCTATTTAATTTGTATTTAATATACGAAAAGAAGAAACTGCTATTGTTATAATTATAGTTCAATATATTTATAATGTTTGATAAATAATAGTAGCAATATTATTTGACTTATTTTTCTTTTTTTCTTAATTATTTTCCTTTTCCTTTTTTATTTTTTTAAGAAAGTTATTTTGAAACAAACAATGTACCATTTCTAGACTGGTGGTCAACTCCTCCCCTCCCCCAAAAAATGTTACGTATGTATAGCTGCCAACTTGTACGATTTTGTCGTACGATTCCAAAGCCCTATTTTTGTACAGAAATAGTTTATATTGATAATCGTCAATTGAATGTCAACAATTATTTTCTTTAAAATGCGGTATTATAGCATTTACAGAAAAGCTCAAAGTTCAGAGCTATGCATATCTAAAAATTAAAACTCAACTAATAAAATACAAAGCTGCCTAGCTAATTTGAAAATTTGCAGATAGAAACAAAAATTGGAACAAATATATTCTATCATGTATTATTATTATTCTAATGCATTCATGTATTATAATTATCATGTATTATTATATGTATAAATTTACTAAAATTAGTATCTGATATCTATTTATAAAGTACAAGCCATCACTAAATTTCCTAAAAACTACATTTTTTATTCTTTTCGATTATTCGCTTTTTAAAACAATTTTATCTACTGAAATTTAGTAATCTTCGTAACTACAACTTTCAATTTTTATAATTAAGGCTGTTTTTAAAAGTCAAAAAAGTCTAAAAAATCTTTGTACTATAGTTACGAAATAATTTTCATACCTAAAAACTCCAATTTTTCAGGGATTACTAATTAGATGCAAATTAATCGACTAATCCTTTCAGTTTTTTTAATAAAAGGCATTGTTTGTTTATTGGAATGTTTTAATTAATTGGAAATTGTTAGAAAATGACTGTTCAGAAAGTCGAAAAAACGTAAGTTGAATAAAACTCGCAACTTTGACGTTTTAAAACAAAACTAAAATTTTTATAAACATAGGAAAAAAACAGCTCCATTCTATAGTAATTGATTTGGTGTATAATAAAGTTTTAGGCATGCATCTCTGAAAAATATTGCGTGACTAATACATATATATATTAAGAACAGCCTCAACACACGTTGAACTTCATCATCCTTTTAAATACTGCCAAGTAGAATAGAAAAATAGATTTTAATTTTTAATTTTATGTACCTAGGTCCCACACCCTTTTTTTAAACACACAAAAAAATCAGATACAGAGCTTAACAGGGTTAAAAATATGAATAAAAAAGTGCACACTATAAATGTAACTGGAGAGGAGGGGACCTCAAATTGAATGGCGCCTCTGGTCTCTGAAACTCTAAATCCACCACTGCTCGCTCGCACAAGCCGTTTTGACGCGAGGGGATTCTTTCATACATCTCCCAGATCGAACACAGGGTAAAGAAGAGCCATGCCCAAACCGGGACTCGAACCTGGGGCACCCAGATGACGGGAAGGACGTGTTGCACTAGGCCAAGACGCCTGTCGGATCCTATAATCCATCAAGCGTCATGGTTTAACCTGGTTTTGAGAAAAATGTGTCCATTTCTTACCTTCATTGACGTCCTGAAAGTATTTGAAATGATCAGTGAAAAAGTTTCAAGAAGTTACAAAGGAGCGCTCTGATAATCAATCCGTCTCCCATCTGAAACGTTACTATTTTGTTCTCTTTAGTTGTTGTAATGGAAGAAAAATGGTTAAAATGGAGCAACATTCAAACAATCTTGCAACTAGCACATTATTTTACTTAGATTTAAATTGTTGAATATCATTTTCAAAAAAGCGTGCCATTGGCAATATATCGATAGTTAGGATCTTGCTCACTGTTACCTTCAAAAGAATAAAATTAAGAATGAGGATCAAATGGACTTCAACTTTAAAA
>JAOUZG010029335.1:5070514-5121034 GCA_026289955.1 Argiope argentata
ACGGAAAAAGAACGTATGCCGAAGTATAATCCAGCCCAACTCCATGCATACATTAAATCGAAAATCCCTGAACACGGTTCTATGACTGACATGAGATACACACAACAGGGAAAAATTATGTTTACTACTACTGATACTACTTGTGCATCTAAATTACTTTCTTTGGGCAAAATCATAAACACCCCGATTTCCACAGGTATAATATGGGAAAAATTTTCGTCAAGATTCTTACTTTCCGATATTCCAACTTCCACATCTCTTGAAGAACCTGCTGCAGAACTCAATGAAAACAACAACATTATCATCACACATATGCCTCGTTTTCTGAAAGCGAACTCTACTAATGACGTATCACCAGTGACAGTTCTGGGGACTGCACTGCCTGAATACGTCAGACTTTGGTTTATTCAACAGAAAGTTCGCCCTCGCCAATGTAGAAAATGTTTTTCATTCTTCCATACAAGTCGTGGCTGTGAAAAAACCCATATATGCCCACAATGTGGAATCACACATACTGGGCAATGTCAAACACCGCCCAAGTGCAATAACTGCCAAGGTCCACACTCTTCATTATCTAAATCATGCCCACATTACATCAAAGAGCAAAAAATTATGGATTATAAAACTTGGAATCACGTGACCACAGGGGAAGCACGACGTGCTTTCACCCGATCGCATAACGAAGAGTTTACTACAATCGTTAAGACCAATATGAGTACCAATGATGATAACCTGGAGTCATCCCTAACCCCCAAAAAAGGAATTAATGGCTAAAACGATGCTAGACAAAATGGAGCAATAGACGGCTGCCTTAGTCAAAATGCTAGAAACTTCCTTTGAAGCTCTTCTCCAGCATATTTTCAATCTCAGGACGCAGGACATTCCCTAAATAGAAAGAGACCTGCTGCTCAAAATAAAGGCGTTAAAAACTCTTTGAGGCAAGCTGACCCAGGTGGGTTACAACTTTGTTTGTCCTTTTTTGTTGTCCTTGTTTTTTTTTTTGTTGTTCGTTGGCTTTTCTTTTTTCCTTGATAGTTGTCTTGGCGTTTTTCTTTTTGTTTAATTTTGGAAACTATTCTCCCCCCTCCTTTTTTGTAATTTTCTCTTTAATTATGAGTTTTCTTCATTCGAACTGTAGAAGTTTAAAAAATAAACGAATTTGGTTGAAAACTCCCCCTTTTTCTACTGCATCTTTCTCGATTTTTCAGGAAACATTTTTCAAAGAAGATTTTGTATCACACAAGGGTATGCAATTTTTTTCCTTTCGACGTTCGAATCGTCCAGGTGGAGGATTGTGAACAGGTATTCCAAAAAGCGCCTCTGGCAGCATTATTCCCTCCCCTACATTTGATAATAATAATGTCGAAATACTTGTTGTTGAAGTAGTCTTTAGAGATATCAAATTTGTCATTGTCAACATATATACACCGCAGGAAGTTGACATTGATCCCGCCAAATCGTTCTTTGACTCTTTGGAGTCACCAGCACTTATATTTGGGGATTTTAATCTGCATCATTCCATGTGGGGTTCAAACTCTTCCAATGCTTTAAGTAATACTTTCATTGATTGGCTTCAAAATTCAAATTTTGTTCTCCTTAACACGGATTCCCCTACATATACAGCGTATACGGGAAATACTTCCATCCTAAATCTAATAATGTGTTCAAGCTCAGTATATCATCAAATTTCGTGTCAAGTTATGGATTCGACATTCGAAAGTGATCACAATCCAATTGTAACAACATGGGCAAAGCTTGATCAGAGTGCTCGCACCATTAAATCTATTAACTGGAAAAAGATTATGGAAAATACTGGTCAAAATAATAAATAAATAAATAAATAAATACAAAAATGTGTTTTCTAAATCGTATCATAATTGAAAACAGATTTTCCTGTATGACACCCCCATTGTATTGTATACAATTCAAAGATTTTCTCTCAATTATTAATGAAGAAGCATTAATAGAATCTCAAGGGTGTCAACTTACTCTCCTCTAATCCTGTGTACACTCCGAGGAGGGGGTGGTAACATGATTCACTTTCGCCCTCTCTTTCCCGGTTTCAATCATACCTTCTAACTGTCGATATTCTTTCAAGAAATCTGAATAATACTCGGGCTCTCTTGCTAATGGAATTCCCTAAATAATGTAGCTTTTTAGATGCAATTTGTTTCGAACTACCTTCAGTATTTGGATCCTCTTTTAGAGGCATTTTAACCACGTACCGACCAGATTCATCTCATGTGAAATTTTTTGCGAAATGTTTTTCACAAAGGAATGTTTCTTTATTTTGGGGCTTTTCAATCTCAACACTCTCAATTTACCAAAATTTTCGAAGTGTTTTATCTATATTATTTTGTTCCTTTGTAAATCCGCAATAAGTCTTATTTTTCCCCTCTGTTGGAACTGTTCCCGATACTACAAACCCGAAAACATTGTTTTGAAGAATAAGACTAGAGTTATTAACACGAACTTGCCCTGGTTTTAGCAGCTCAAAAAAATTCCGGCTCCCAGCAACATTTGTGCTTTCTCGGAAATATTGAATCGTTTGTCTGCTAACTTGACGTTAGAAAATCTAGTGCTGCAATGTATAGCTCTCGAAGGAGTTTCTCCAGCAGAAATTTTTGAAATCACCAGGAAATCGGAAATCCAAATTCTTAACTAAACTGTCATGCTAATTACAAATTGAAGCAATCCCTCTGTGTTTTATTGTTAAGGATGTATCATTAATTCCTGAAACTAAAATAATTTTCTCATTTTAAACTCAGAGGTTCAACTAAATCGCTAGATAAAAAATTAGATTCACTTCCAACATCTAACTAATATTTAACTTCACATTTATTTCTTGTCCCATCAATTATATAACACACTGCAGTTGAAAGTAATGGCTCATTCTTTTTATTTGAAAAGCTACTCATAAAAATTGAAGCAAACCTTTAAACGAACTCTTCTGCATTCGCGTTCAAGGTCGCTGAATCAGCCGATTTGTTAGAATCGTTCGTTGAGTCTGCGCTTTTTCCGTTATTATTTTTTATTGATGAAAGTTCTTCTGTTCTTCTTCCAGCGCTGTTTATTCTCGAAAAATGCAGACTCATGAGGGCGTCGTTTGCAAAAACAACTAACCCTTGATTTGCAATTCGAAACTGCATGCGGATACAGACTATAAAAGCAAAGTTTATTTTTCTCAAATTCTACCCGTTCTTGTTCATTTAATCTTTATCTTTACTCATAATAAAGCACAATGTGTGTGTGTGTGTGTCTGTTGGCGATGTACAGGCCAGACCGTTCGACCAACAGCTACCAAATTTGGTATATGTATACCTTGGGTGCAGGGAATGTGCACCTCGGAGCCCTTTTTTTGAATTTCTAATTAAAAATTTAATTAATTAAAAAATAAGCCAAAATTTGACGTTTTTGCGCTATAATGTCCGAAAATATTACAGTACAAAATTGATTTTTGCATCAAGTTAAAGCGCAAAAAATTAGCTTTTCAATGATACTAATGTTTTGATGGACAAATCAGAACTCTATTTTTAATGAATTTTTAAACCTTTAATTTAATCGTATTTTTTTCAACAATTTATTTTGCAAAAATTAAATAAAAATAAAATTTTATCTTCACGAGGATCTCAAAAAATTCAGCTTTTAATAAAATGTTGCCATCACATTTTCAGAAGTTCCGATTAAAAAAAGTTAATTACTAAAAAAAACAACAGAAAAATACAATTTTCATCACGTGATTTTATGAAATGAAACAAATAGGAAATGTGATATTTTTTAAACAATAAATGCAAGAGAAAATTTTTCTTGATCGTTTGCAATATCAAAATTATTAATACAATTAAAGAATTAAAGTAAATAAAAATACAAAGTAAAAATATATTACAAAACTGCGACAGTTAAAACTGAAAAAGAATTTTTAGAAAAGCACCAAACGATTATCTTCTGAGAGCGAGATTAATTATTTAAAAGCAAGAAATCTTAAACGAACTTTGAAAATGACGTCATTTCAAAGAAACGACGAACAAAAAGCAATTGATAATCAGTAACTGTAAAATATTTTTGCATTCGTTTTTTTATTTTTAAAACAATAAGACATGTTAAGAATTGTTACTTTTACTTATGTGAAGAACATATTTTGTGCAAATCAAAGAATTTGCCTTCGTGATTGTAATTTATCTCCGCATTTTAATGAATCATGCGAAATAAAAACGCATCTTCTTTCAACGAAGTAACGTAATATTAAAGCTATACTGGTAAAAGTAGGTCAGCTATTTGAAAATGCATCTTATTTCAAACAAGCATACGTAATAATTAATAATGCAAAATTTGTAAAAGCATATAAAACTATTTTTACCCGCATATTTCGGAGACATCAAAACTTTCTAACCAAAACAATATCATGTTCTCTCACGAGAAAAAATAAATCAACTATCATTCCAAATTAAACATATAAAAATGTCATTTTCGGCACGTGTCTGCATAAAATGAAACAAATATGAAACATGATATTTTTGTAAAATAAATGGATGGAAACGTTTTCTATGATATTTTACTACACATATATTACAAATCCAATTAAACAGTTTTATTTAAGGCGAATCTACATCTTAACATCTACAACGCATCTTCTGTAATCGGAGTCCAACATCTAATTTTTGAATTTTTAGGGGAGAGACATAAATCTCTTAACAAATGGTCTAAGTGAAATACATAATTAGTAGATTGAGGTAAAAACTTCTGATGAATTAAATTTTTACCTGTATCGTCTGCTCTGTGAATAATATTTAACAAAATATTCTAGAGGCAATAAGTCCTTAAAATAAAAAAGGTGGCACTCCAATCAACTAAATCTGTCATCAAAGCTGATCGATCTATGAAAATTTCAATATAACTATTCGATAAAAACTGGCGATTTTAGATCACTTTATCAAGATATCAAAAAAGCCAATCAGAGTTACTCTAGAATAATTGGTCTAGATTATGAAAATGATGATTGTTCTAAACTTGCAATATTCAGAACTGAATAAATCAGCCAGATTTGTAAAAGATAGAAATGCTTATTTATTAATTTAGAAGTTGAAATATTAAGAATATTTTACAAATATGAATCTATAAGACCATATGAATTTAAACCATAATTTTTTTATATATGTTTATAAACCTTAAAAAAATGTCATTTCTGAGAGCATTTATATACATCTAAAAATATAATTAAAAACTGAAGGTTTCAATTAACCTGTGAAATTTTTATTGAATAATTCCTTGAAATCTTATAAATTATAAAAAAAAATTATAATGTTCCACTTTCTGTACTGAACATAAAACTTCAATTTAGGACTACTCTGCTTTCAGTTCTTAGTTTTATTTAAAGGCGTGCTTGAATTGAGTAAAAATTTCTTTATATGAAGTGCACTTCCATCACTTCCACTTTGATTTAAAACTGAATTTTACTTGCACTGATAGAAAATCAGAGAGAGATGTGGAGTTCAAAGATAGGACTGCTTAAGGCCTACATAATATTGTAAGTGAAATATATGATTATCGAGATTTGAAGCTTAAAAATATTTTGCTGAAAAACTTATTATGAGACCAAGTTATATAAAAAAATTGATTTAACCCTTTAGTCGGCATTAATATTGGCGAACCGACTGGTCGCCAAAGGCGGCTAGTTTTAAATAAGATTAACAACTCGGCAAAAAGTGGGCCTCACTACAAAACGCACAATTTAAATTCCTAACATCCGAGAAGAATACCTTAGATGCCCATTTTGTAGGTTTTGAATCGGATAGGAATACTTTCGCTGTACTTCTGTAGTCTTTGCGATTACTCTCGTTCCGCGGGAAGTAAAAAACGAATCCCATTGTGTCGCCAGCTCCGTTGACATGATCCGCTTTCATCTTGTTTTATGCTTACATGTGTTGCTGTTTCTCTGTTTGAAAAGTCAATTGTTTCACCGTCTCCAATTCGGTAACTTTTCTTAATCTTAAACAGTACTCGAAATTTGTTGAAAGTGGCGAAGCAAATTGCACCTACGATTCATTTATACGCTGTGCCTTTCTGAAGCTTTCCAAACAAACCTGGGCAGTTGGCTCAAACTCTTAGAAATTGATTACACTACCTCGTAATTCCTAATTTCGTCATCTTTAATATATACAATGATATTAATGGCACGCTCACCCAGTAAATATAGAAGGATTTCTACTTTAAGAGTGTGATGAAAGCTATATAAGCCAGATGACACTTCTTAAGCTGAAGTGTCACTTTTGCTCGATCGGCATGTTACTCGGCTACTAACCATAAGAGTGTGAGTTCGGGCCTAACGCTATCCTCTACCGTCGCAAGAGTTTCGTCTGCATCTTTCATCACGAAAGCTCATTCCAAAGATAGAAAAAAAAATCCGAATGACTCTCGTTTTCTTGGAATGTTAATTGTTAAGGTTTAAATGCCTTTAATTAAAATATACAATGAAACGTTATGCTTATCACTTTCGGTTTCATCTAAACTTTTGTTGCTATTAAAGCTCGATTGGGTTTTTGATATTCCCGATTCGAATTTTTTTTTTCGTTCCATTTTAATTTTCTCAATTCCCAGAGTCCTAATACTTCTCTCTTCATAAGGCTTTCACTCACAACACTATTGACACAGTTTATTACAAAATCTTTACCATTCTCATATGTTCTAGATTTCGAAATAAGTTCTTTCAATTTGCTTACCAGTGCACATGAATGTACGCTGTGGCAGAACTCCTCCGAGATTTGCTTGAGGTTCTTTTTCATACAGCTTTTAAAAATTTTCTCAAAATAATTATCTCGCACATGTAATAAATCCTACGGCTCAACGGTCCAAATGGTGATAGCTCAGTTAAAAACATCAACACGACTCCTCATTGATTAATTAAAAAAGGAACACAACTCAGAAAACACACCACCGCTTCCGTAGACTTTCAATTCTTTATTGACAAGAAGGCGCTCGCAACCAAAAGTAATTCACTTCAGTTTACAAAGTATTCTCGCTTCATTTTACTGAACAATCCTATTTCACATAAACTAGTTATTTTAAATTTTGTTTCTTTGTGAGTCAAACTTATAATACAATCAACACCGGTTTATTAATATCGAACAAATCAAGTTTTTGGCACTTAATGTATATAATAAAAAGTAATCCCAGACAAAGAACATTTAAGTATAATTTGTACCTTTCCAAATATCACAACTTCTGGAGAAAAAATAACGCGTACGCGCACATGTCTCAGCTCTCTCAAATAATTATTTAGAAGTTATTAGCGCATTTATTGAAATATTTTAAAATAACATCTATTAATTGACCCAAAAAAATCTCCCATCATCTTTGCTCCGGAAAAAAGACGCAGTATAAATATGCAAGAACTTCTATTACTCGAAGTATTCTTGCTTTCACTGCAGAATTGATGATGCTCGAGCCTTCGACAAATATTCAGTTAATGAATATCCCTTAACTGTATAAATATAAAAAATATATATTTAAAGGCATTAAATTTTCATCTACAGTTCAAATTTTACTAATTAAATTGTTTTATTTTTCGGTTTCATTCTGAATTCCTTAATTATTTCTTTTGATAAATTAGGTATTAAAAATTAAGTCCAAATATCGGTCATTATTATTTAAAAATACAGAATAGTTTCTACAGTTAATTGTACTGGATTCCATCTACCAAAACTTTCAAACGTAGAAACACTGAAATATGTTGTTAATTTTGTGATATCAACGTCTCATCTTTAAAGCAACACTAGGGATATTGTACGAAGAACCGAGGATGATACTTGAGCTGGTAATCCATCCCCAAACCGCCAGTTTGACGTTTGGATAGGCGGAACGTTTGGCTCCGACGTGCTTAACGTGCACTCGACCCGCTTACACGATGGCCCTTCGGTGGAATCGGGTGTCGAACCTCAAACCCTCCGTTTTCGAAGCCGAAACCTTATTTCCGGGCCACCACGGCTTTCGCTCGAATCTGTAATAAGTTTTTTTACGAAATATGTTCGATTTTCATTAGCACTCTCTATGACTTCAATTTTTTCTTCTTCGAGATAGACAATGAGTACGGCATTTTTAAATGAGTAGCAACAGCTTTTACGCGTAACAGTTGTTGTTTTTTTCTTAATGAAACTGGTATAGTCAGTGAAATGAAAGGATATGAAAAAGGCCCTTGGCCCGAAAACCTTGACAAAAACAAAGGATTAATCCTCTTTTTCCAGAAGCATCAAAAAGAAGATTTTTTTGCAATTCTATATCTTCTAGCATGACTTTTTTTCTCATCATTGTAATTGGGAGTTTTTTAAGCTCCTAATTACTGCTTGAGGAGATGAGCTTACTAATTAGTTGCACACTTGTATTTTTCATAGAATTCTCTCATCGAATCTTTTGATAAAACAAATTTGTGGACATTCATATAAGACTTTTCTTCTAATTTTCATTTCTTGTATTTCACTTAGTTTATAAGGAAGAAGATAATTAAGCTTAATTTTAATTAACATTCAAAATATGGTCAATGACTTACTTTCTTTCGAAAGCAATATTTCATTTTAAATCAAATAACTACACCGTTATTCTCATTAAGATTTGCATTTAAATCTTAAACGTACGAAATTAAATGCGAAAAGCAAACATAAACAAATTTAAAAAGAAATAAGTAGTTCATAGTCATGAAAAAAGCAATTGCGACATTAATGCCAAATTTTTATAAGATTTCAGATATAAACAGAGCGTTGTTTTTAATGCATAATATAAGAGTATATTTTTAAGTAAATTAAAAATTCAGTTTTTGCATACATTCAGGATTTTTTTTCTTCACTGCTAATAAATATTTTGTTCAGTTTCTTTTGGTTCGTCTACAGTATTATATTTTAAAATAGTAAAAATCTTTGTCTCCTAAGATGCGTGGGTGTAAGCGGGATTGATGCAGAAATTTGTTCCCTCGCACAGTTGAAAAACGAAGGAGAAATAAGTAATGAATGTTTTTTCAAGAATAAAAACGATTATTTCGTACTTTTTAAAGAAAAATAAAATATTTCCTTATCTTCTGTTGTTGTTGCTTAAAGCACTTGTCACAGACCAGCCCGCTGTCAAGAGTCGGCTACTCTAAGCGGCATGCTGCCATAAGTAGCGTCTCTCTCTGCGTTCGCGGCTCTTTTCACGGGCGGACTTCCTTCACGCATTTCACCCACTCATCCGCCACTCGTGATTTAGACCTGAGTCACGGAGCCACTCACTTGCTCCTAGTGGTGGAGTGTCAACTTGGAGAACTTTGTGGCTACGACAGATTCATGCATGCGCCAGCCACCATAGACTCTCGGCTGGCGGAGTTCGAATTTAAAAGCCAAGGGATGTGGCTCCAACCTAGCTATTCCAGCTTCACGTTTTCTTCTTATGTCTTTTAGAGAGGGATCCATAAGCACGATATTGTTGTAAGAATAAAACGGACCATTTGTGTTTGAATGCCCCGATGGTTTCCTGATTGAATGCTCTGAAAATGAAGCGGGGCTTTAATAAATATTTTTATATTCTTTTTCCTATTTGATTTATTTATTTCTATGTTGATACTAGATTTATAAACCGAAAAAATATTGAGAATAATTTTTATATTGAATATCTACCATAAAATTATTTTTATTCATCCCAGAATTCAAATTTTTGTTCATGCTCTGTGATTTGAAATTTTTTTCTTTAAAAGTATTAAAAATTATATATTATAATTTATGCCGAAGAGGCATAAAAGCTGATATAGCAGATGGTATGGAAATAATGGAGGTGTTCAAACAAACAGCGTAACGCGATGCGGTCGACTGGGTGTATATAAGACAACAGGTGTCTGAGGAGGCTATTACATCGGTTTTTGCTGTTATAATGGCAGCTTATCAAGATTTAAACAATTTTTGACGGTGAATAATAGACGACACACGAGAGAGGGAGCACAGCCTCTCCAAAGTAGAGATGAATTTTGGATGTTCGTGCACGACCATTTCTAGGGTGTACCGCGAATACCAGGTTTCCGGTAAAACTTCAATTCTCCGACAGCTGTACATTTTTGAAAGGGGCCTTAATAGAACGGGATCATCGACACTTGAAAAGAATCGTTACACGAGATAGACGTTCAACACTTCTTCAAATTGTTGTGGATTTGAATGCAGGCACAACAACAAGTGTCAGTGCACGCGTTATTCAATTTAACCTAATTGATATGTTTTCGGAGCCGTGTCATCTGAGTGTACTATTGGTGACTCAGAGGCACAGAGTTCTGTCCCTTCCGAAGGCTTGCCAACGGCCACCATTGGACTCTTAATGACTGGGAAAACGTTGTTTGGTCTGAGGTTCACGTTTCCAAGTGTATCGGGAAATGGCTGCGTACGGATGTGGAGAAAACTTCATGGATCTATAGACTTCTCACGCTGGTTGAGGCTCTGTGAGGGTAAGGGGTCTGTGCAGTTGGAATGAAATGGAACAATTGATATATATAGATTCGACCATGTTAGGTCAGCGGTACTTTAACAATCTTTTCTGATCCTCTGCCTGCATTCGTGTCCTATGTGCTTTCTGACGGGCTTGGACAATTTCTACAGGATAATGCACCACCCCAAAGGTTCTACAGTAGCTACCGAGTGGCTTAAAAAGCATTCTTCAGAATTTCTTTCCCATCTTGGCAGCCTAGTTCTTCTGTCATGAACAATATCGATCGTATCTAGGATGTTTGGCATTGTGCTCTCCTTAGGAGATCTCCACCACCTCGCACTCCCACGGCTTTGTGGACTGTCCTTCAGAGATCTTGCTGTGAACGCTCAACAGAAAATCTTCACAAATTAGATGAATCCATGCCTCGCCGTACTGCGGCACTTCTGCGTGCTCGGGGAAGCTCAACACGATATCAGATGGGTGCCCCAGTTATTTTTGGCACTTCAGTGTAATTAAGTAATGAGGCATCAAAATATCTCATAAAAATATATAAGGTTATTTTTATTATTTTTAAAACGGGAAATAAATTTTTATACACTATATTTATTACTATTAAGTTATTTATCTTATCGGCTTAAAATCTGCTGATGTATCAGCGGGGCTTGTCCACGCCCAAATGCCATTAGTCACAACAACAACAAATTATTTTTCTTTAAGCAAGTGTTATTCTTTGTTGTTTAAAGAGAAAATCAGTTTTTAGAAATATGACACAAACATTTAAGTTTATTCTAAAACTGTAACTGTACCTAATTTTAAAAGAATCTTCTTTTATATCTTAAATAAAGTTTAAAGGTAACTGTGATAATCTAGGTAAATTTTTTGCAAAAATTCTGAACAACTCATTTCTTGAAAACGCTGACCTTCAAAATAGTCTTAAACATTTAATTAATTGAAACTCCACTGCTCGCACAAGATATTTTCCGATATCTCATCGGTGTTCTTCCATATTCAGAATCCCAAAAATTGTAAGAATATCGTAACGGTATTTTTGGACATTTCGTGCTAATAGGATCTACTGAACTCACCTTTGAAAATAATTTAATTTGCTTGAAGTTTCTTATGGTGAAAATAAATTTCATTTTTTCATCTACACTCTAAAATACTTCAATATCTTTGCATCGAACCATTATATGAACATATAATGAAATATTTATTAATTTCACCGTTAACATCAATTTTGTCCGGGATGGCCTGCTTGATAGACCGTTGGACTCGTAATCCTTAGGTTACGAGTTCGAAACTCACCAGCCAAAAGAGTCCCCGAGTGTATGGCGGCTGGCGCTCGTTAAATCTGTTAGTGGACGCTAAGTTCTCCATGTCGAGAGTAATACCACTGGGGGTACTGGGTCAGAGGTGACCATTCTCTGTTTCAGGTCTAAATTACGATCTAAGATGCATGGATGAATTTACATGAATGTAGTCCGCCCCCTAAAAAGGGTTGTGGCGTGTGTGCAGCTAAGTCGCACTCTTGGCCCTAGATGCCTCTACTTGTAAAACAAAGAGACGCATTTCTTAGGTTTAAAATCTGCGGATCGTATCAGCGGAGGCTTGTCCACGGCAAGTGCCATTAATCACAGCACATACACACACACACACACACACACACACACACACACACACACACACACATTTGATTATCAGTGTCCAAGGAAATAAATAACAAAAAATAACATTGTATACATTAGTAGAAATTTGAAACTCTGTCATATTATTTTAATAAAATCAATACATCGAATTTTCCATTTTGATGCATATTAAAGAAATATGATTATAATCTTTCTTTTACGAAGCCACTGTTTTTGGGGGGACATTTGCGTTTTGATTTTGACAAATACAACGATTTTCCAATTTCGAGTGGAAAATTGTCCTCGAAATTTTGACTTATTAATCTGAAAATTTCAAAACAATCGATATGGACCTACTTTTTCCAACAAGATACCAAATGCCACGCAGAATTCCAGCGTTTCGCGCACAGGTGGGCAAGCCTCGTCATTTCTCTGATGAAATAAGATGCTTCCTGTAACGATAAAATCTTGGTTTGTTCGACGATTGCTTTTTTCTTTTCGATTGAATTTCTCGCTGGTTATTCTAATGACAGATAGAATCATTTGAATTTCTATTAAATGGTATTTTCGCCGCATATCAATAGACATTTTTCAGACAGAACTGAATATCATTTAATAATTATTTTTTAAAAAGAAAATGAAAATTTTAAACTTTAAAAAATGTCTATTTATGATAATGGATATTAATAAATAAGATAAATTTATATATTAAAAATTTAGATATCTTAGGACTTACAAATGCTACATTATTACTCCGAGAAAAAAATCGGCATGAAATGAGCTGTTTTTATTATAATTACATTATGCTGAAAACTTTACAAATTGGTTTGCTGTTTTCCAAAACTCCTGTCTGCTGCAAAATGTTAAAAATCAATCTCATTTTTTTGTCATTGCATTGCATTGCATTGAATTTTTTTTTCTGTTCGCTCTTAAATGCAGGCTCAATGGAATAAGGATTTTTAAAAATCTTAATTAGAATGAAAAAAAAATCAAAGTGAAAAACGTTTGAACAAATTTTTGTTTTCTTAAACTAATATGGATATCAAAAATCTGAATAGTATAACCAATATAAATATCAAAACAAATAAGTAATAATAACTAATATAGATATCTAAAAATAATACTGTTAAATATTCTGTGCGATTCCTTTGAAATAAATTTAGTGCAAAAATATAGAAAATTGAAAGAGAAAAAGCATGTTTTAAAAAAAAGGTTCATATATTTTTTTAAATTTAAAGTATTTCAATTTGTAACTTTTAAATTCGAAAAATAATTTAAATTCTTTTAAAAAATTAAAATATTTAAATTCTTAACTTTTGAATCTGAAAAATATTTTACATTTTAAGTTCATGCATTGTTAACATTTTTCTATCACAAAATTTTAAAAATTTGTTGGAAATTGTGAGAAAAAAATTTGGGAGACCGAGCCTCACAATCCATAGTTTTAACCCCCATAAAATAACTGTCCAAATACGTGATCAAATTTGGAAGATAAATCTCTTTACTCGCCCTCTGTAATGATAAATTTATTCGTAAACCTCAAATTGTAATATCATCGTTAATAACTGGTAATAATTTTAATCAAGAATTTTCAATGGCCTAATTTTAGGGGATGTTAAGAGTTGAATGGAGGATGGAATGGAGTTGAAGTGAAATTATCAATAAAAAAAGTCAATATTTATTATCCAACGCTGAAATGTAATTTTAAATTAAATTTTGTTCGATTCTTTTCCTAAAAGTTTAAGAAATGCTTTTTTCCACAAGTTCATCAGAAATTAAAACTCCACAAAAGAATCTATTCATATTCTTAAATTCCAGTAAACAGGAAATATCAAAAAGGGCATTCAAATAGTTTTTGTTAAAAACATGTTTTTGAAACAAAAAAAAATCTTAATATCGAAAAAAATCAAAAATTTCTCACAAATAATAGTAGTCTAAAAATTATGGAGAAATTTTTTTTATCATTTTTAAAAATATATGAAGTGGTCCTTTTTATTTAAAAATTAATGTAATAACGAAAAAATCTAGCAATGATTTAAATCTGGACCATAATAAAATAAAATGAAAATGATTGGCCTTACGACAGTTTATCTAAAGTAATAAATCATATCTTTTAAAACTTTATAGAAAGAATGTTCATTTCTTAACTTTGAAAATTTTCAGTCATACGAAGTCATACAAAATGTTCAGTCATAAGCACACCAAGCGGCCGGGCAGGTTAAAAGGTATGTACGTATCTACTGTTTCCTCGCTTTAACTGCATCCATCCACCGACTCACTGCTACACGACCCGCTACTCCATACACGACTCGATTCTGCTTCCATAATGCACACCATGATTCGGCACACGGCTCAATTCATCAAATGCTTCAGCTCCACATAACGTCTGCTCTTCGCCTGGTCGGTTTCTTATAGTTCCCAGAGACAGGAAGAGAAGGCCCAGGAACAATCGGTCGCATCTTGGTTCCTATTGCCTCTATCGATAAAATTCTAGAAGAGTCTAGTTTTGTCTATTTTGTTTCCAAAGTCCCCAAATGGTCACCTGGGATTACTGATTTGGCATCCGAACAGCATCTCGACGAGCTCGCCGTATGACGGTCTTTCCAGTGACTGAGCGGATGCTGTTGGGAAGCAACAGGACTGATCCGTAACCAAGTTGGTTTGAAAACGCATAAAAATGAAAGGATACATATGCTTAGGAGAAGCTGTAGTCAAATGAAATGATGTTTCAAATCTTAGATTTCCCTGGAAACGAAGGAATAAATATGGTATTTATTAAAAACGTGACCAATGTACGGAAGCTAAGTTCAATGAGAGAATATATTGTCTTTATGTTTTGCATGCAGATGAGTTTCTTCTCCGATGAGAAGGAGAAGTTTAAGAAATTTTCATTGAAATGACAGTATAAACTGTAGGTATTACATTTATTTTCATAGAAGTAGGACATTTCAGAACTTTGAAAGATTTGATTAAAAAACTCCCCTAAATTTGAAACTTTAATTTCAACAGCTTTCAATACTCTTTTGATGTTTTGCAAAAAATCTCCTTCACACACACACACACACACAAATTATTTTGAAATTAGCTGTTGTAACTTTCCACTCTGCGCATTTCTCAAGGGGCAATTGTGTTTCGTGCCTGCGACATGCTGGTTAATTTAATTGTATTGTTCGGAAATTTCTATTAAGCGTGGTAAAAATTCAGTAAAAAACAAATTTAATAACATTTCAAGTAGCTCTTTATATTAAAAACTTGCTACTTCTTTTCTTTCCCACTTCCTACTGCGTAGCTATTTCGGTATTCGTGTACGAACATCGCGAGATAATAGAAGACGAGAAGTAGTCATATTTGCCAGTTTATTTGGAAATAAAATGAATTCATAATTAAGGCCATAAATACGAAATGAGCTGGTTATTGCTATATTTACGTTTTTAATTCAAAATGTCAAGTGAATGTCAACTTTGTTACAATTTTTTTTTAAATTTAGCGAGAGTGGCATTGCTGTTGTAATTTTTCCCTAAATAAAAGATGTTGATGTCCAGACAATCACATAGGGAAACACTATGTGAAAGATCCGCTAGTATGTTGATGTTGACTAAAACTACAATTTGTGTTTGCAAACGAAATATTCTTTTTACCTATAACAAGGAGAGGTCACGGGGTGGAAATCTGTATTTGGGGTGAGATTTGGCATAAATTTGTTGATCTCGTGTTCCGCTTTACAACGGAAGGAGGGATCAGTAATTTCTGTGGGTATGTACTCTGGAGGACCCGAGGACTGAAATCTGACTTCTAGTTCGTATACTTCACAAACCCTTTTTACGGGAGGGGGGACTTCATTGGTGCCTTTCATTCATTCATCCACAGATCGTAATTTAGATGTGGAACAGAGAACCATCGCCTCTGGTCAAGTACCCACAATGAAATTACTCCCGACATGGAGGACTTTGTAACCAAAACAAATTTAGCGTGCGCCAGTCCCTACACATACGGAGAGACTTTAGCTAGCAGTTATGAACTCACAGGCCAAGGGATGTGAATCCAACGCCCTACCAACTAGGATATCCCGGCCCGTTTAATATAATGATAATATACATTTATAATGTCCGTTCATGAAAATAATTAAATGCAATGGCCAATCAATTTCGAGGAAATGGCCCTCAGCCTTTTGATAAAGCTTGCATACTGATGAATTGACTCCCATCGGGGTGATCCGGGTGGCGTGATTGTCTAGATAAACGTCTTGTATGCGGAAGGTCAGGGTTCGAATATAAATGGATTTTTTTTCCTTTTTTTAATTATTCATATTCAATTAAAACTTTACAAATACTTTTAATTAATATTTTTAATTATTTTAATCCAGAAATAAATTATAATTATCTGATAAATAATAATAAAATTAATATTTAAAAGAAAAAAAATTATAAATGCTAAAAAATGATAAATACTTTAAAAAAGTATTTAAGTTTAATTAGATTTAATTTTAGTTAATACGCTACTTATTTTAATGCAAAGAGGAATGCTTATTCTTTTAATACTTAAATTCTTATTTAATGTTTGAAGGAAAAATAATTAAAAATATAACATTAATGGCTGCAAATAATTTAACTTGGTTGCTTCATTTTAAAACAATTATATTTCAAATTCTTTGATTTTAATAAAAATAAACAATAAATTCTCTCATCAGAGCTGTATTTATATTTAAAAAATTGAAGAGAGCAGCTGATTTTTGTTAAATATATATAAGAAAACGTTCCCAAATGCAATAATCAAAAGAAATAGTAGAGATCAGGTATAAATTTATTGAATGTGTGGGCATTCATCACCAATTTGAATAACATGACAATGCAAGTTGCGCTGCCCAAATATCGTATTAGAAGCGTGAATTATTCACACTCGGTTTAAATAATGATTCTTTCTATAGGTTGCGTGATTAAGAAATAAATACTGAATATTTTATTCAGCTCGCTAATTCCATTAAATCACTATAGCAACTGCGAAGTTGTTTCAAACAACTCACTTGCTTTAAAAAATTTAAGGAGGCGCGTGAACAACATTCTGCCGATTTGCTGAAAACCTCTTGACGCGTGCATACAAAAATAATATTGGTTGTTTTCCTAACAATCGGATGAAAGGGAGATATTTTTAAATGCAATTCAGATTTGTTTTCCAGATCTCCTGAAGCAACATTGCTCTTGGGGACAATCCTCATCTATCAGTTGCGCAAAATGTAGATATATATTTTGTTTCTGATGTTCATGCGATCGTTTCAATTCTGGTTCCTGTGTAAATAAATGTATTTAGGATAATTTTTTAGGAATACTGAATAATTTTTTTACGATGAAGGCATTTATAATTAATAATTATCATCATTTATACCCTATTTATTTCTGTATTTTTTTAAATATTAAATGAAAATTCAAGTATTAAAATAGTAAGTATTTATCCTTTCATGAAAATAAATATAGTAATTAAAACTATCTGTAAAATGTTTATTAAATTAAAATAATTTTACTTTTTTAAAAAAATGCATTCGTATTTATAATTTTTTAAATTTTAATTTTATTATTATGCATTTAGCAAGTAATTATTTATTTATGGATTAAAAAACATTAGAAACATATTAATTAAACGTATTTGTAAATTTTTAACTAAATAAAAATTATTAAAAAAGAAAAAAAAATACCAGCCAGGTTCAAACCCCTGACCTACCTCATGCTATCCGGTTACCTAGACAATCTCGCCACCCGGATCATCCCGACGGGAGTCATCAGTATACAAGCTGTACCGAGAGTTTCGGGACCATTTTCTCGAAATTGATGGGCCATTGCGTTTTAATATTTTCATGAATGAGCATTTTAAATGTGCACCTTCATTATACCAAACCACATCTCGCACTCAGATTTCAATCCTGTGCCCTCTCCATGTGAGGTAATGGCCTTTGTTTCTATAAATATCTACCTCTTACCTCTTTCGAATCAAAAAAGGGTTGTCAGCCTTTCTCTTTTGCTCAGAGCGTCTACCCTAAGAGGCAGAGTGTGGAATTCATATCAAGTGAGTGGCATCCGCAATCACAGCACAGGCTTTATTTTGAGAGAGAGAAAACGGACGTCTTTTTTCGACAGTAGGTTCAAGTGATGTTTCAGGCTCGTCTTCATTATCGACGCCATCTCATCAGGAAACAAAAGCTCACCAATCATTTAATATTAAGAATAATTATGAAGGCGATTGCTTTACTATTGCAGATACAAATTAATGTTAAAAAAATCAGTAAAGATTTAGAGAGCTAAGAAAAGTTTTCGCATTATTCTGAAGTTTTTCTTATATATATATAATAAGTGGAACTCATTTAGTTACATTAACGTCCGTTTTAAAGCAAGACTAGAGTGGTTTGGGAAAGGACCCCGTGATTTTGAATCACCAGCAAAGGATGTGGATGACACCTGGGCTCACACACTCCTCTGCAGATTTCCATCCCTCACCAGGAACAGCGTTTGCCCTTGACGGATCCAGACCCGCTTACATGACGTCTTTTCGGTGAAATCTGTCGGGTTCGGGTCTCGAACCTGAGGCGCGCCGGTTCTCAAGCCCAGACTTCACCACCGGGCCATCGCGGCCCTTTTAAACTCAAAAAAAAAAAGAAGATTACCATGGAATGTTTGAGAATTCTTTTAAATTTACGAACGTTCTTGATTTTTCATGGATACGCTTGCGATTGTGAATCGCAATGAATGAGAAAAGGCTTTTGCAAAAGCTTCAAACTTTTTAAAGAAAGTAAATCATTTTCTAAAATTTTCTGAATTTATGACATTTTTCGCACCTCGTATGTTTTTCATTTCTTATGTTATCTCTCTTCCTGTTCTTTTTGTTTTTATGCTATCGCATGCGTTTTTCATCGATGACGCTGCTCATCTCCGTATTCTGAGTGGACCTCTTCTCAGCTGTTTCATCGCGCTAACGAGAGACTCCAGGAAGGTTGCGAGCCATTCCCGAAATTTATTTTAAAATAAACCATCTCTTTCTCTCTTTTTTCTTCTCACCCCTATTTTGCCGAATTAAATCTCACCTAACACATGCGTAAAAGCGCAGAGGGTTTTAGAATCCGTCGGCAAACCAAATATGCGCATTTTAATCTACTCTTTTTACTCTGTGCTGTTCTGTTGCTTAAAATTAAGATTCTACAGTACAGTTGACTTTGAGTAAAGACATGTCTCCAGGGAGGAAAACAAGAACATGACTCGTTTTCAGTTCAAAAATTTTAATTTCAACCCAAAGCATTGCTCAGAAACGGGCTGCTCAGACATCCGGTACGAAAGAAAATTTAGTTTCCAATCCTTGTCTCGAAGTTCGGAAACTTTTATCGAAAGAAAATGCAATTTCAATTGGGAAAAAAATGAGTCGAAACAAAATAATCTTTTGTCGTCTTTGATTAAATAAAATTGGAAAGAAACAGGAAAATGAAACAATAACAAACAAGAGTTTTTCACGTAACTTCCTTTTTACAGGAAAAAGAAGAATCAACTGTGAAGTGAATCTTAAAACGAAAGTACAATTTTATTTTCACGTATATTTTTAGATTGAAAAATATTATTGAGAAGCTAAATCAATACCTATGTTTTACCAAAAAAAAAAAACCCCAAACAAGTCAATTATTACATGTTAAGCATTAAATAAAAAATCTGCATTCTTTCTGAACCTTTAAAATTAAAAAATCTGAGAAAAATTTAAAATGTCATAAAGTACTCTATAAAAACATCACTGAGAGATATTTGATTTTATTGTTGTTGTTTCTAACGGCACTTGCCATGGACAAGATTGCTAATGCATCAGCAATTTTAAGCCGAAATGGTTTTGAAGTAGCGCCAACATCAAGAACACAACTTAGCTATTCACTCATCACATTCGCTTGCGCAGCCCCTTTTTACAGGGGGGGGGAGGCACATTCACTCACTTTACAGACAGAACACGGAAGAACAACCTCGCCCGAACAGGGGGCGGCCAAATCGCGGGGGGGAGGACACGCTTCCCCTGTGCCAGGACGCCGGCATGTTTGAATCCATTGTTAAATATCAGCAGCGCCCGCACAGCGTTTCCGGCGGCATCCAAAAAGAAAAACTAGCTTTTAAGCTGAAGTCTTGCTCTCACCTGATGTATGCAAAGGCATGACGCGCAACATCAAACAAACGTAAAAATATCTTTAGAAATCATCAAGAATAACTACAAAACAATTTTTATAGCAACATTCAGAAATACTTAGACTGTTGAAAAGGAAAAAATGTCCTTAGACGAAGCAATTCACTTAAATATACAATAGAAAAGCTGTTTTAAAATTTAAAAATATTCAAATAAGTCATTGTTACCGCTCTTCCACACTTGAATATAATTTTATGAGACTAATGAGCTTCAAATAGCCGTTTAAAATGAGACGTAAACGAAGAAATATATCGCTTATTCATATCACAGCTCTTGCTATTTGCGCATGTGCAGTTTGAGGTTTCCACACATGCGCCGATAAGTGCAAAGCACAGATACTGCTGCATTACGGATGTGAGAATCATAATAGGGCAATAACTAAAATCTCAATCCTGAAACTCCTTTTTTTATTTTGATATGACTTCAACATGCTAAAATCTTCTCTAATAAATGCCTTATAAAATAGTACAAATATTTTCAATATCACTTAAGTATTTCTCAAGTTTTTCTCTTTCAAACATTCAGATACTTTTAGGAGATTTCATTGTACACTATATACAGATTTGATTCATAATTTTCATTTTTTTTTGTACCCGCACTTCATTCCTACATTTATTTTTACTATACTTACAATATTTTTGTTTAAAAACATTGGCCTTAAATATTTTTTTGCATATTTATTTAAAAAGCAACCGGAAATTGATGTGTATAATTCCGATTTTTGAAAGCCATAGCAGCAAATTCAGCGTTTCATCCACTTTTGAAACATGATTAATGTTTCGGTAAAGAAATCTCTATGCATTGGAAGCAGAGTTGAAATTATGTTTTAAAGAAAATAAACCACAAATATACAGGGTTTACCTGAAATAAATTTCCTAATTCAGAGGACTTTAAAATGCGTACTATTGGTCCAAATGAGATAAAATTTGAGCTGCAAATTATTCAGATAACGCGCTTTACATTCATTAATTAAAAAATCAGCACACATATTCACCTATGAATGGCGCTGTAACACAAATGGCATTTATTTGCATATATTGAAAATGTGAAACAGAATTTGTGCCACAGTGCTTGCCTATTACCATTTTGGGTGTAAAAAGAAGGCAAATTCTGCACGAACATTAGCTTCTTCACTGTTCATGATGCCTACGTTCCAAAAAAAAAAGCGCTGCTGCTGAAATTCTTCTACCAAAACCACAAAAACTCCTTTGCAGCTGTAAAAACATTTCGTCGTATGAAAGTCATATGAAGAGGCCCAATGGTTCCAGGTGCGCCAAGCAAGATAACGCAGAAATTTTCAAAAACTGGGTAACTTGGCATTCTTTCAGGTAGATGACTAAAAAAATCCCCTGATCCAGATCGAAAATGATGCGATTGCACTCGTTGAAGTCAGCATTCAATCGCCGCATAATAGTGTGAGTTTGCCGGATTGTCCCCGTGTTTTGGCTATGCCGTATTCAATTGTACGAGAAATGTTACATAAGATTTTTCATTTTCACCCATACAAAATAAAGTATGTGCACCTGTTTCAGGACGAGGACTTAAATGTCGGAAGAGCTTTAGAACGTCAGTTCTTTGCTCGAATGAGGGTTGACCCAACTTGGCCATGGAAAATTATGTGGAGTCATGAGGTTCACTTTTGCTCCAAAGGGCGAGTTGACACCCCAAGCTGTCGAATTTGGGCAGAGAAAAACACATTATCCAGGAACAACCCTTGCATTCTGAAAAAGTGACAGTATAGTGTGGTTTTACATATACCTTTACCATTGGACTATATTTATTTGAAAAGATACCCTCCAATGGAATCCAAACCTTTTCCGTCACAGAACAACGGTATCATGATATGCTGAGGGATATTGTGATCTCCATTCTTCTACAGTGTGGATGTCTTCAAGTCATTATCATGCAGGATGGGGCACCACCTCGTGATGGTGTTAACCTTCGTATAAAGCGATTGTTAATGCATCATCTCACAGAAGTTGACAGCCATCATTTTCCAATATAATGACCATTTCCAATATAATATATTCTGAACCCAATCTTTTTTTTTCAAAACGAAGAGAGAGAGATTATTTAGAATCGTACAATTGAATCTCTCTACCATGCCATCTGATTAGGGATGAAGAGGTCTTGTCAGAGTTTTGTCGATTCGGAAAGTCCTTGACATACAGCAGAAGTAAAATTCTTTCCTTGATCAGAGTGAAGCTGAAGATGTGTCCTGAATCAGGAAATCTAATTCTGAAGTAAGACTTCAACTACAATCGTCACCTCTTGATCAGGAATTAGATAAGTCTCTGACCACTTTGTGAAATAATCCATAACGACTAGAATGTTTCTTTTTCCATTGTCTGTCCGAGGAAGAGGTCCCAAGATATCAAAGGCGATTCCCTCAAATAGTGCACCTACATTATACCACTGTAACTTACCACGGCTGCGTGTTTTTGGTCCTTTACGGGCGTTACAGTCATCACATGTTCTGCAACATTCTCGAACATCATCTTTCATGTTGTTCCAATAGAAACGTTCCCGGACTTAATGAATTGTCTTCATAACTCCGAAGTGGCTACCTGCAGGACTGCTGTGTAACTCCTTCAGAACTTGATTTATCCTTGATCGGGAAAGTACAAGTTACCACTTAAATAATTTCCCATCTTCGGACTCTCATTTTCCATACAAAAGGCCATTTCTAATTTCGAGTGAATTCCAGAGAGCCCAATAGCGTTTAGTTCGAGTAATGAGGCTTGAAATGTCCTTCCACTAAGGTCTTGAATTGTTCGATGGCATAAATTCTATAATCGGTTTAATGTCAGGATCATTTATTTGTTCCTTGCCAACTTCTTCGTCACTCCAGGGATCATATTGAGGTGGGACGGCTCCTGGGATTTGTCTAATAGTTGGTGTAACAATCCCGTATTTCTTTTCAGCAGAGGAGCAATAGCGATAACCCTCGGAGCAGGGCTTTCTTGATAAGGCATCGGCATTTCCATGCAACGACCCTTTCCGATGTTTAATCTCGAAGTCGTACTCTTGAAGTTTCTCTATCCATCTGACTATCTGACCCTCCGGATTCTTGAAATTTAAAAGCCTGGTCAAAGATGCATGGTCGGAGCAGAAATTTCCTTCCCTAAAGGTAACTATGGAACTTCTCCACGGCCTTCACAATATCGAACAATTGTTTCCTGGTGACACAATAGTTCCACTCTGATTTCGAAAGGCACTAGCTCCAATATGCGATGACACGCTCGTGGCCCTCGATTTCCTGAGATAACACTGTTCCAACGCTCTCATTACTTGCGTTTTTATCTACGATGAATTGTTTTCAAGGATTAGGATAGGACAGGATGGGTGCCGATGTCAAGACTTCTTTCGACTCGTTAAATGCCTTTTCGCATTCATCCGACCACAAGAATTTTTGTTTGCTTTCGGTTAACCTGTGCAGTGTTCTATCGATCAAGGAAAACCTTTTAACAAATCTCCTGTAATATGTGCAGAGGCCCAAGAAGCTTCTAAGTTCATGCACATTTTCAGGGCGGCGGCAGTCTCTAACTGCTGACACTTTTTCTGGGTCTGTTTGGACGCCTATTGCTGAAATTATGTGTCCAAGGTAGCTTACCACATGACGGAATAGACGACATTTAGATGGATTGAACTTCAAGTTGGCATTTTTTAATTTATCTAGAACGTTTCTAAAATTACAAAGATGCTCTTCAATATTCCACCCGACTATTATGATGTCATCAAGACAAACGAGGCAAGCTTCTGTAGTAAGTCCTTTTAAATCTGTCTCCTTTAGACGTTCAAAAGCTGATGGCGCATTACAAAGGCCAAAATACATGATCTTAAATTGCCACAGTCCATTTTCTCCAGTTATGAACGTTGTTTTCTTACGGTCATCAGGATGGATCTCCACTTGCCACAATCCACTTTTCAAATCGACAGTAGAGAACCACTCATTCCCGGAGAGTGTATCTAGTGTATCCTCGATTCGGGGAAGAGGGGAAGAATCTTTCTTAGTGATGGCATTCAGCCACCGGTAATCTACACAGAATCTTGTAGAACCATCTTTCTTTCGGACCAAAACGATTGAAGAGGCCCAAGGACTAGACGAAGGTTCAATGACGTCCTTTTCTTGCATGTCATTTAATAAATCTTTCACCTCTTCTACTTTGGAAAATGGCAATCTTTCTGTCGGATAGGAGGATGGTTTCCAGTATTGATTCGGTGTTGCGTTAACATTGTTCTTCCAACATAATCAAATGTTTGTGAGAATAAGTCTTTACAGTCATCAATAACTCTTCCTGCAGCGACTCTTTGCCCCTTGTCCAATTGAGTGCCTTTAAGTAATTCCAGGCTCAAACAGTCGGAAGACTCCTTTGATGTTAAGTAGGAATTCTTCTCGATACAGGTAACTGGAGGACATTTAGCTAGAACTTCACCTTTTTTTAATTGATTTTGATTTATTACTAATATTGATAACCCAGACGGGTACATTCTTCTTCGAGAGATCTACAAGACTAAAGGCCACCATTGTTCCGCTTGGAAGAATCCCGTCGCTGAAAAATTCATCAACACCAAACTGGAAATTCTCCGTTTCGCCAGTAGATCCCTCTAAAGTTATTTCTCTTCTAGCTGGGATAACAAAGTCTGTCGTAGCAACAATCTGATGACAGGTATTTACTCCTCCAGAACCTAAATGGAAAAGAGTCACGACTTCTGATGGGGAAAACAGGGAATTTTTTTTAAAGTTAATTACAAAATCATATTTCGTCAGAAAGTCCAGTTCAAGTATAAAATCATCTGTAATTTCCGAACGTAGGGGACGTTGGGATTCTGTCGCCAGCGACCCTTTGGAGGGTGACGCTGGGCGGTGTGTAGAGAATTTTCTTTCCGAGTTGTTCTGCAACATCTCTTCGCATGATGGTTACGTTGGCTCCGGTGTCAACGATCATTCGGCAGGAAATTCTGTCGATGAAGGCTTCAACAAATAAACTATTTTCACCGCCGCCTCTGGAAGATATCTGAAAAACTGCAAAATGGGTCTTTTCCTCATCAGGCTACCTGACGAGACCGACAAATTCTGGTTTTCCTGGTTGTTTTGAGAAGAATCTTTAGCCCGTTTATCTAAGTGGGCTGAGCAATTGCTTTGAACATGGCCCTCGTCGCCACATTTCCAACATTTCACAGTTCTCTGGCCATGTTTGTTGGGCCTTTCATCTTCTTTCCGGATAAACTGACAAATTGTTTCCGGATAAATAGCAGGGCCATTGTTTCCCATACCTCGGCAGGACAGTCGGAGAAGGCAAGATGAGAGAGTCTTACTTCATCATTTCCGTTAAATTTTGCAGCGAAGAATTCGATTCATCTTGGACTGTAGCACCTCTTACTGAATGGCTATCCCTCCGCGCAGCTTGTTGAGTGGCTTTAAAATTCAGTGAATAAACCAAAGCTGCTTTCAAATCCTTCAATTCAACCATTCGCAGGGTCTTTTGTATCTCTGGATCCCTCACACCGTCAATGAAATACTGCAGGGCTAGAGTTTCCCGTACCTCAGCAGGACAGTCGGAGAAGGCAAGATGGGAGAGCCTCGCTACATCTGCTGCAAGCTCTTGCAGACTTTCGTTCGATCTTTGTTGCCGAGTCTTTAATAAAAGACAGCTACAGTCCTTGAGGCATTTTTCTCCGAAGCGCAACTCCAGATCTTTTGAAAAAGCATCAAGTTCCAGATGTTGATCTTCGGGAACAGTTCTCAAAATATCAGCAGCTTCAGCCCGTAGTGATGCAGCCAGCTGACGAGCCATCGTGACTGGATCCCAACCATTGGCTTCTGCGACGATGAAGAATTGAGTTTTGATTTAGGAATAACAGGCACAGGTTGAGTTTTTTCAGGCTCTCGAACATTCGGGGATTGGTTTTTAGATTTTACCTGTACATCTTCCCTTTTCTTTAATTTTTCTTCGACCTTCCTCTCCATTTCTTGTTCAAAGGTGTTCACTCTTTCGTCCATTTCTTTCGAATTTCTCTTCAGAACTCTGCTGAATATTACGTATCCTTGTATCGTTTTCTTAAACCTTTTCCGCCAAAGCATCCACTTTGTTGTTGATTACTTCGATAATATTCTCTTGGCCTTGTTCTATCTTCTACTGCCCTTGTTCTATGTTCTTCTCCATCTTCTCTTGCATTTGTTCTATCTTCTTCTCCATTTCTTTAATGAAAGCAAAAAGCTGTTCGAATTTTGCTTTATCCGCTTCCTCCACCGCTCTAGTTTTCACCATTCAATCCCACTTCTGACACCAGTTGTTACGTTTTTAGCGTAGCAGGTTCGGATTGAATGGACTTTATTTGAGGACAGAACAAACAAATTTATTTACAGCTATTTATAAGATGACTTGAGAAAGTAAAACTTCAGATAAACACATTCCAGCAGTCAACAGTCACTTACAGCGTAAATGCGAGTCTTACGCACAATAAACGCATACTACAAAACTGCTATCGTATAGCACCGTAAACAGTAAATCACAGCGAGCTCAATGACACAACGTTAACAGCAAACGTAAACCCTGCTCACTAATAACAGACGAGAAAATAATCCGCTAGTCCAGCGAAACGCTTTCTTTCTGGGAGGAACTGCCAATTGAGGCAGCCCGTCCCTTTTATAGCCGGGCGAATTTTGATGCGCATATGTAAGAACTTACAGTCTAATCACAATGTAAAATGTAATCAAAACCGTATGCATGAAAAAAAATTTCAACCTCAATTGGAGCAACGCAAAGACGTGAATTTTAAATTCCAGTTGGTTTAACGCAATGCAGATTAGAAAATTTTAATTTCAATTAATCTGCTTTATTTTAATTCAAAAACATTTATGAAGGAATCGATATATCTATTAATTAACAATGTTAAATTTTAAATTTATCATTCACTATAGAAATAAACAGACGCGCTCGAAATAACCTTTCGAAAACCCGTTACGTCTAATCTCCTTCGCTTGGGGTAAAACTACTTAAAAATTATGTACTTAAAACTATCAATGTTCTTTTTCGTTTGTCGGGCGCAAACTAACAAACGCCAAAGAAATTTGAGAAAATTTGGCGGAATTTTACATTATTTTCTAATAGAAATATACCACTATAAGCAAACATGGAAAATATATAGCTAATACAAATACAATTTAATTACAAAAACGCACAATGGAAAAGTTTTAATATACAGTCCTTTTCGCAAAAAAATATTGTCACCAAATTTTAGCGAAATGGCCGAATGTGACTCGAACGGCAGCAATAAAATTTCCAATCATAAGGTTTCTATGAACGTTGCAGCAAATTAACGGAAACTTAGAAAAAAATCAATAAATGCAGTAATATGGACTCAAAAAATTTAACCGAAAATAATGGAAGTAAACAGAAGAAACACGTACAGCAGGGGGGGGGGGGGGGCCAAAAAAAAGAAAAAAAAAAAATCGAATTATATTAACACAAGAACAGCGTAAGAAAAAATGAATACACCTGCTTTTAATAACTTCGCTACTACAGACTGAAGCTTTTCTTAAGTAGAAATTGGAAAGAATAAATACACTTACTCGGTTCAACTCATTTTTCTTATAAAAAGGGGAAAAAAATTAAGAAAATTCTATAAAAAAACCTTCAAACTTTTCAGTGATGAAAACGTCTTTCTGCCGGGAAATCCACTAAAAGAACAATCAATCCCAAAGAATTCTCTTAGAATGATAAGAACACAGGGAAGGATATGCTATTTTTCTCTGTGGGTAAGATAATACTAAAATGAAAAACGGTGAAATAAAGACAAACGATTCACAAAGCTCGAGCAGATGTTTTCTGATTTTTTTTCTGCTCAGAAGAAATTTGTTAGCGGACACCGATTGAGACAACGCAAAACGTGAATTTTCTTCATGAGTTGGGGTAAGCAATTCAGAATAGAAATGTTTAATTTTTTTATTATGTTTTATTTTAATTCAAAAGTACTTCATAATGAATTCAAAAGATCGATTAATTAACACTGTTTGGTTATAAATGCATCAAACACTAAGAAAATAAACAGAATCATTTAAATAATTGGTAAAAATTATGTTAAGCCTAACCTCACTCGAGTACGAAAAAAACAAAACAAATCGAAGTCTTTCTCATTTGGCGGCGGAGAAGATTTTTGGCAGGAAAGTTAGTTTTTAAATGATAAAAAATTAACCACTCAATTAACTGTTTTTAGTTGTAAGTAGAAGGCAGTTTCGAAGACATAGATGTTACTTTGAATTTTTAAGTTCGTTTTATTCCATCGTTGGAAGCAGGCATTATGCACAAGCAAAAGCGACGAGCACAGCACAGAACTAATTGACGGAAAGCTGATGAAAGTTTTATCCATATGAAAATATATCTTTAAATTTTAATAGGGATCTTTCACTCATGTCTATCAAATGTACATGCCTTGCAAGAAAATCATAGGACTTTTTAATGGAATGTGCTAAGATAGACAATTTTTATCCCTTCATTCGGAGTTTGGGAAAATAGTCAGAATTTAGCTGATTCGGCAATTTTACAAAGTTTCTGTTGAATTAATTAACAATCTCAAGTGGAATGGATCAGGAAATAAGAGAATATTTTAGAATGATGTTGCTATGGAATAAATTAAGATAAAAAATTCGAAATTAATTAAGGTTTAAATTAAGAGTTTAAATTTCATTACAATTTTCTTCCCACCGTAAGCCGTGGAGGTGCGTCGGAGCCCTCGCCACACATACCATACCTTACAGTGGTATCCGATTGAAAATTTCAGCTTTAAAGGAGTATTACGAGCGATACCTATATTTAAAAGAATATTAATAAAGATACCCAAGTTTCCTTCATTGGTTACATTAATACAAAACTATTCTGAACAAGATTATTTACAACATAAAAAAGATAATATGATATCTATGGAAATGAAATATTCAACAACATCAAAAATAATATTGAAATGTGCAATATACAAATGATTTGTTTCTAGAAACTCATGTGATAATCTCTATTTGGCAAGGAATGTTTCTAAAGAATGCTTGCAAACAGTGTCTTTTAATAGCAATAGACTCTCCGGAATCATCAAATTGAGTGTAAAATAAAAGAAATAATAAATTGTATTTATAAAATAATAATAAATCTTCATAATTTTGATTTGGTATCAAATACTTGAACATGAAAATAATAAATATGATATATAAAAAATATTCTTATCATAAATGTTAGCACTCAAACAAATAGTATAAAAATGTATAATTTTAAAAGGAGAAAAAAACTTGTAACCCACTAGTTAGTCAATTAAGGGTGACAGGTTAAACCTTGTCCACTAAATTCTAGTAGTGGATAAAACTTAATGACCTAAAATTTGGGATATCAAGAAGGGAACTGTAATTCTTGTTCTCTTTCTATTCCAATCTGGGAACAATCGTTTCCAAAGTGGAAAACAAAAACCCTGAATGAATATAGAGAGAGGTAGAAATTAATGGTGAGGTTGACCCTATACTCACATCTAATAAGGCTTCTGTATTTGAATTTATGTTGTGATGAGGCGCCTATTACATCATCATGAAGAAAAGAAAACAAGGCTCTCTTACGAGCAGAGACAATGGGTCAACCTAAGTTGGGTTTTATGTGGAAAAAAACAAGGGAAATAAAGATTTTTTTAAAAAATTTAATTATCATTCACGATTTAATTTTAGTTTTTCTGAGTAATAGGTTCTTAATTTTGATACATGAACAATATCAGTAGACTTGTTTGTTAATGCCTTTGGTTTAGTTATTTCATAATTTACATCTGAAATTTTGGTTGGCCTATTTCATATGTACCTGAAAATAATTGTTATAATTTTCGACGATTTGGATAATTAAATTCCTCATACATTACAATGTCACCAGGTTTGAATGTAGAATCTATAAATTTTCCATCATACCTTATTTTATTTTTATCATGATATTGTATTGTATTACTTTTAGTTAATTTTATAGCTTATCTTACTGAAGGATAAAATTGATTTTGAGTTAAGGAAGTAGGATAAGGTAAAGTGTCAAATAACAAATATGCAGGAGGAAGTTTTGTAACAGAATGGGGTGTTTAATTATATCCATTGATTACTTGTTCTAAAAGTCTTGTCCAAAGAATTTTAATTGGAGAAGCATTGGTCTCACACTTTAATTTAGTTACTATTGCCTGGTTAACTCTTTCGCATTTCCCATTAACCTGTGGATGATGCGAAGAGGTTCACAGATGCTTGACACTGTACTTTCCGAGGAAATGTTTGAAATTAGAAGAGGTAAAAGCACCGTTTCTATCAGTTAATAATTTGGACGGTACCTGAATTTGGAAAGCTTGTTTTAACCCATCGAGCGTCGGCTGTCTAGCTTAAGTATTTGAAATATTTAAGAATGTTCTTAAAACGGCAGCGGTCAAAATAAAGGTTAACACATTTTACAAGAAAAGAAATTTGCAGAACGTTCCTAAACCGGCAGGGTATATTTTTACTTCCCCCTCGAGCAGTAACAACGGGAGGTTATCTTCCCCATCTTCTGAACAATCATACCCACCGAAATACGATGAATCGTGAGTGATTCCGAGGGAGTGACAAATTGTGTCGTAAATCTGTCGAAACAGGAGAATTGCCATGCGGTTTTTCAGCTAAGAATTTGGTTTTCGCTCTGAGAACTAAGAGCTTCTCTTTAATTCTGTAATTTTTTCAGAAAATAGAATTTGTTCAAAAAAATCTAACAGTATGTTTTTTAAATTTGTATAAAAAATAGAAAAATTTGTTTAATGAATTATTTAGAGGAATTATCATTCATAAAATTGCATTACAAGCATATAACATTCTTTTTACTAATACTCAGAGAATTTTATATAGTTTTTTCCGATATTTAGTTTTAAGCATTTTGCTGGCATATTTGATATTGGAAATGAAAATAAAAGGATATATATGGTCCTCTGGTTAAAATAGAATATAAAAAAATAATTATTAACAATTAAATTATACTTAATATTAAAAACACTACGTTCATTTTGGAATATATTGTGTGTGTGTGTGTGTGTGTGTGTGTGTGTGTGTGTGTGTGTGTGTGTGTGTGTGTGTGTGTGTGTGTGTGTGTGTGTGTGTGTGTGTGTGTGTGTGTGTGTGTGTGTGTGTGTGTGTGTGTGTGTGTGTGTGATCAAACATTTTAAAATAAAAATGTGCATGATTTTTTTTTCAGATTTTTTTAATAAAACAATCTTTTGTCAATGTATATTAAGTAAATATTTTAGTAATAATATGTTTAGGAAAATATTATTAATTTCAATCTTTTTGACTTATTATTTTATTTTGAAATAATTAAATTGTAAGTTAAGATAATAAATTTTTAAAGTTAATTTTAGTATTGAAATAAGATAAAATAATAACTCATCTATTTATTCAAATGGCTTATATCGTTTAAAAATTATCATTTCATTCGTCTTTTTAGTGGGTGAATATTTTGAATGTCAATTTATTATATCATTCTTAAACTTGTCCCAAATCTTTATAATAATTACTCACACTTAGCACAGAAATATTTTCATAAATCCATGCATTTCTCTGCAAACAAATATTGCAAAAAAACCTTTTCTTCGTTTAACTTCAGCAATGAAATCAAAATTTCAACTGTACCTATTTTATTAAATTACAACATTATGATTTTTTTTTTGTGAAAATTCGTAAATTGTGAAATCTTGTAGATAAAAAGGAGACGGCTGCAAGTATCCACCAAATAAGAATTATCCCTTTCAGAACGTTTCTTCCATGTTCATCATGTTTGGATAATTTAAAGGAATTTCATTTACAATATTTCACTGCATGTGAATTTCAAACGATGGATGCTCAGTAAAACAATAATAATGAAAAAAACACTCTAGAGTACGTAATTATAACTTCAGCAACGTTTAAAAACCGTGAATAAAAAATTAGGGTTTTTTTCCATCGAAATAATAAAAATACTTGCTACAAATTTTAGTCCATTAATTAAAATTAAATAAAAACCCAAATTATAGATATTAATGAATCTCTAATAGTTTTGTCAGTTTGTGAAGGAGGGGCAGAGTTCTTCATTTAAAGGATCTTTTCTTCCGGTCACAAAAATCGGATGGGAGAAAAATGGCTCAACATATTAAGAAGGTGGTCCTTAGTAAAAATTAATATATGTGTAAAATATTAATATATATATGAAAGAAAAGAAAAATGGAGAGAAGGGTTAATATTTACATCATAGAATTAATTCGCAAAAACTGGGTCGGAGAATCATGTTAGTATGGTCAGCCAGTAAGTTACTGGTGGTCCAGTCACAGATGACTTGTCGGGGCTCTCTTGATGTTAAAATCTTCTTATCATCTATAACTATTTTTTTATCAAAGCAACAATAATATTCACAAATAGTTTTTAAAAAACTCAAAAACGAATATTTTCGTAAATAATTAACTTTTAAAGCATGATAAAAATTTTAACTAAAAGTTTCCCGTTGTAATTCTAAAAAAGGCGAATTAATTAATTTGAAATGTGTGTATTAATTTATCTAATTTAAGAATATTTTACATCAATATATTTCATTGTGAAAATGAAATTCAAACCAATTTTTTCCCATTGTTGTTATCAAAATATGATTTAACTCAATCTTTAATGTTGAACTTATTTCAGTGGTATGGTTTTGTTATACTTTAGATAAATTTCAAGTGTAGAATCAAGCAATGGTGAAAATTTTTTATTTCATTTTTGAAAGTTGCTATTAGGATTGATCTCAGGAAGTCCGTTAGAAATGAATTTTCTAATAGAGGCAATTTTTCTATTGTATTCTAAACAGTCTTCAGTAGCGTCTAATCATTAGAGAGTGTCATTTGCGCTCACATTGTAGGTTTTCTGGTATTTAATTACCTTTAGCAGGAAAACTTGGCTTGCATTTAGGGGGCTATAGAGAATGATAAGATAAGATTAAGTCATTGATAAGGTTAAGTCAGATAATTAAGAGTCATTGCCTTAGAAATATTCGCCTTTTTTTTCTCACGGTAAAACTGATAAATTCTCTTTAAGTGCACTAGTTACATTTTTGATAATTTATTTTAGATTAGGGGTTAGATTAAATTTAGAGAGAGACTGGAGAGCGAATATATATATAAATCTAGATAATAGAATAAAACGAACAGTAGAAAAATATTATTTTGACAAGGACTTAAAGAACTGCCTTGCAACTCTTGCTAATATAACAAAATTGTAAAATTATTTTAAAGCAATGAATAATGGATTTTTATTTCAAAAAAAAAATAAATAAACAATTTATAAATAAGGATAATTGGAAAAATAATTCAATAAAAATAATAAAAAATAATTTGTAATAATAAAATAGAATTGAAAACACTAAACAAGTGTAAACTTGAAGAAATAAAATGCTTTTAGGTAATATGAATTATTTTTCATGCATTGGTTATTCATTCTTGTTTTTTTTATTGCTATATTGCATTAAGACTTTACAATGTTGAGATACTGCAGAGAAATTTTTTAAAACGCACATGTCTACTGCTAAATAATTTTATCTAATTATCTTAAAGATTAAAATAAATGATGATGATGAAATTGAAAGCAAACGCTTTTGCTAAGGTTCTTATTACTAACACGTATTTGCTACCATATTTGACAGATATTATACTTCAAATATTTTAATTATTTAGCATAAAATTATAATATTTTTTTTCTTGCAAATTATAAATTTAAACAGTAGTTTTGCTTTAAAAAAAATTCCTTCTTAAAATAGTCAAATATTTTAGTTGGGGAAAAGACTCCTTATATAGAAACCATCAAAAAATTGAAAAAATATATAACAATTTATGTAATTTGAATAAAATTGTCTTAAACAGAAAGTAAAAAAAAGTTTGTTTTCTCTCATATAAATATAAGAAAAGCAAATGTCCAAATGTTCATTAATATTTGAAATTTTTAAAAATGAAAATAAAATTATTACATTTTTAACCTTTCCTTAGAACAATTTAATTTGTTTGAATATTATACTATGCGAAGCTATAATTTATACTAAATATAGAAAAATCCTTTAATATCCACTCTGATTATAATATAGAAAAAATAATTAAATAATCTTTAAAAAATTGTCCCTAATAACTACAGATATATCAAATTTTAGAATAGCAAACCTATATAATAATTATTAATTTGCAATATCGCTGGAAGGAAGTTGAAATAAGGTTTGAAAATTGAACTTAAAAAAGCTATAGGTGTATAAAATTTTTATAATAATAATTGTTGTAGATATAAAAGAGTCAAAATTTTTTAATCTCCATAACTTTCCCGTCATGTTATGTTTTTTAATCTCCTAATACTCATGTTTTATGTCATTTTAGTAAAAATAAAATTACATTAACATTTATATAAATCAGATTTGTAATGAAAAAAAATCAAGAAAAAAATGTGCACGAGTGGGTTAATTTGATAATGAACTTCGGTAATGTCTGATAGAAAATGCATACATATTTTACAAAAAAAAAAAAAAAAGATAAAGAAAATAGATGTCTAAAGAGAACATTTTCACACGCGAAATTTGAAAATTATATCTTAGATAGAATAGGATATTTAATATTCAAGTAATTTAATTTTGAGGATATGACAAAACATAAGTTGTGGCTTCATATTCAGGTTTTTGGGATACAAATGTATAAATAAACAAAACAAAATATATAATTGGTTAGAAAATATAATGATTTGTGATTTCTGCACAGTTATCATTCTATAGATTTTATTTCCCTTGCCATTATAATTATTACGTTTATAAGAAAATTTGTTTTATAATGCTTACTTTAAAAGGAATATTTTCAGAATAGAATTAATAAGAAATTTTCATATTGAATAATCTAAATAGAACTTCACAATAATACAAAATAGGTTTTGATTTTCGAGTTCAAGCCAACATATAAAATCTAAACTCAAGTTTTATATTTTATGAACTGCAGCATTTCTTTTTTATTCGTTTATTCCTCAAGATATAAAAGCACACATATTGTTTGGGGTCTTTTTATATCAATTATGATATAAATGCTTTAGTTTTTTCCAACCCCAATTAATGATAATGATTATAACTGCTTTCTGAGAGTAATTATAGACCTCTTGATATGAACATCAAATTCAAGAAATAATTTTAATTCTAATTTAAGCCCCTTTGGGGGAACCTCCTTAACCCCACCTCAAAAAAAAAAGAATAACCTAACATTATTATTATACGTTTAGCTTCGTTAAAGCATAACATATTTAAAACCTTTCAATAAATTATTTTTAAAAATAGCCTGGAATTGTATTAATTAAAGGGTTTAAAAATTTGTTCCAGACTAACATCTTCGACACCTATACAGAATTGCATTATCTTAACAACACTTGGGCATATGTGGTGGAGTTCATGTGATATAAGGAATGACTTTTTGAATTAGTCAGAAAAGATTTATCAATTATCCCCTGATAAAAATAATTCATTTCTTAGTTCAGATATAATATCATTAAAAATTAACTGAATTTATCGGTACCATACTGTATATTTTTGGTGAAAATGGGACCAAATAAAGAGCTTTTAAAAACAGAAATATGCAGAATATGAACAGAAAACTGCAAGTAATGATGCATTTCTTGCAAGAAGAAATGTTTTCGCTTTTCTAAACGTGAAAATTTTGCTAAATGGGAAATTAGTTCTTCTATCTAGATCAAAGCAATATTTGTCTTTCCAAACAAAATTTTCGAAAAAGGAAGATTTGTTTTTGCTTAAGAAACGGCCTATTTGTTTGATTTTAGACGCCGATCGTGTTTCTGTATGAATACCACGTAATAAAGTTGAAATAACCTTTGCACAATCAATTTTGGACTGTTGAGCCCTAAATTGGTTGTTTCTAATCTAGCAAAACAGTAGCCTAAAAAACAGAGAAAAATATCAATTTTTTTCCTCATTTATATGACACTTTATTCTCTCTAGCTCTGTCCAATTGAAGTAATTTCTATGATTTTTTTCATTTTGTTAAAATTAAACTTTAAGACATATAAAGATTAAATCTTCCTAAAACTAAAAATTATATTTCCCTTTAATAGATTAAATTTGTATTATGAGCAGCAAAATTATAATTTTTATAAATGTCTTCAGTGTAGGAAAATTAGGAACATGCTCCTTCATAATAAATTTTTAAAAAAAATTTCACTCATTCTATTTATAACTTTTATCATTCGTTTGAAGCGCGATAAGGACCATTATAATTTTTCTCACAAAAAGCCCTTTTTCGTTATCAGAGATATGGAATATTATTCTAATTTTGACAGTTATTGATTACCATATGGCGCATATTGTAAAATGGCCAAATTTTACATACAAAGATAAAAGTTATAATGCGGTACCCTTTTTTAAACTTGAGCGAAAATGAAACTCTCTAATGAGTTGATTAGCTTATAATAGCATTTACTTTAATTTTTAATTATGCATGTAAATCAGTACTCGTTATTAAGTTTTACCCTCTGATACGTTCAAGCAGTTAGAATATATAGAGTTCCACCATTAATGCATTTGTTTAATTTCATTAAATACCTAATGCTGCTTTAATGCAAAGCAGTAATTATAATTACACATTTCCATTTATTCCTTCCATTCTTCAAAAAAATTATGAATTAAATTCACTCGTCATCGAATTTTGTAGAATATAAATATATGTTTCTATAAAATTTATCATGTATTAAATATATTTTCTTTCTTTCATATGCTAAACATTTTTTAATAAGTCCTTATAATTAATATGTATGTTTTTCTTTTACGCTTTTCGCAACCTTTCACAAGACACAAAACTTCCTCTCATATGAATGTGGTTTGATTTTTTATAGAGATTTCAACTATATATTTATAATAGAGTTGCATATTTTAAATATATAATCTCTAAAAAATGTTTTTATATTTTGAAAAAATTATAAATAAAAAATATTCATTTTCTTTTTTTATTCTTTTCTTTATATTATAAATATATATAATTTCCAAAAAAAAAAAATCATATATTTAAAAGAAACATTTTTTTTTCCAATCTGTCACCCTCCCCCCGAAAAAAAAGACAAATATGATTTGCAAAAGGCAGTAAATAATACTTAATAATCTACATTTAATTGACTTAGTAAAATAAAAAAAAGAATATTAAACAGTAAAAAAAGAATAATAGTAGCTATATTTATCAAGATAAATTTAAAAAAAAAACGTTTATAAAAATAATTAACAACACTTTTCCTAAAGTTAAGTTTAAAAAGTCAAAAATAAATAAAGAATTATATCCAAAAGTTTTCAAATTTGTCTTCCCTTGCCCAATATCTATATACAAAGTTTAAGCCATAATTAAAATAGCGTTTATTAATAAATATTTGTGTCGCTTATTAATTGGGACGAAAATAAATTGAAAAAATATATAAGGGTTTTTTTAATTAATAAAAGTATTATTAACCGTTCAAACGTGATTTTTTAATATTTCATCAGACAAGTACAGAAAATTCAAACCCGCTTTTATGAACTAATCACAATCCTTAACTATTATACATAATTATGTCATGTAAATATGAGGGTTTCCTTATCTTTAATAAGCATAATAGTTTTCTCTTGGATTCGAAATGAAATATTGAAATAAAGAATGAAGTATACAGCTCATATCACCAATCGGTCCTGCAGTCGCGAATTCTTACAAGAAGGGGATTTCCTATTCTCAGGAGTTTATCCCCCTAATTGGAGGGACCACCCAAATTCTAACTGCCAGCGGAAACGAGAAAATGACCTCTAACAAGCGGATCCCCCACCTCGTTTATTACCCTTAAGGGGGGACAGCAATGGCGACTTTCTACGGGGTAGCCGGGTTAAGAGATATTTGCGGAAGGAGAATTTCTACGTTCCTGGCGGTTTTAAAGCGACACTTTGGAGAGGATTTTTACGTTCCTGCCGGTTAAAGGGTTAATACATTGGTATAAGTTTCAGAATTTTCATTTTTTGAAGGAAAAGCCCAAATATATCTAGTTGCATTATCAATTACTATGTGAATAATTTTTTTAGTTAAATTGTAGTTATTAAATCCACCAATAGCACCAGAAAGACATTCAAAAGGACAATCTGTGGGGGGCACAACCAGTAAAAGACCAAATCGTTATGCCTTTTATTTTTATTTAATTGACACACATCAAAATGTTTAACAAAAAGTGCAATATCTCGAGTAATATAAGGTCAGTCATACTTCTTTCGTACAGCCGACCACCCCACCGCCAATAATTCTGAGGAGTAATTAAATTTATCATTTTTGAGTACCTGGATGCCCAAATTATTTGTGGGCATTTTGTAAAACTTTTCTCCTAAGAGAAAAAAACATAACAATTTTAAACATTTTTTAACTACAAGCACATTATTAATATTTGTATATTTAGTATAATCTAAATGGTCTAAATTTTGATAGTGCTTTATCTCATCCAATTCGAATAAGTGTACAGAATGTTGGAGATATTGAGCATTAGGATCCCTTGATAACATAACAGCTTCAACATTAGCTGTTCCCTTTTAAATATTTAACTTTATAATCAAACATGCTCAGTTTTAAAGACCACAAAATAATCTTCTTGAATTTTTAACATTCTTAAGTCAAACAAGAGTAGCAAGATCAATATGAATTATGGATTTTTCCCCATCTAAATAGTAATAATATTTATAATGAGCATCTACTATAGCTAAACATTCCAACTTAGTTATACAATAATTTTTTTTTTTCATAAGGGCTTGAAGTTCTTGAATGATAAGATACAGGATGCAATTTACCAGAACAGTCAGGCTGTTTTAGAACAGCACCGATGGCCACTTGAAGTGTATCGCAAAAAACATGAAGAGGTAAATTAACACTGGTTTAGTTATCAATTTTTTTTAACATTTCAAAAGCATTTTGACAGTTTTCTGTCCATTTCCATGGTGTATCTTTCTTAAGAAGATTATTTAAAGGTTTCCTAATTTTTTGCTTAAGAATTTATAAACTTATTATAAACATTTACAGGGCCGAGAAAACCTTGAAATTGTTTAACAATTTTTGGAGGCTGTAAATTTTTAATACCTTCAATGTTATGATTATCAGAAAAAATGCCCCCTTCTTTGACTTCTTACACTAAAAAATAAATTTATTTTGATCAAATACACATTTAGAAAATTTTGATGTTTTCTTCTATACACATTTCAAAAATCTGCTTCAGATGACCGTAGTGTTCCTCTAATGAGTTAGAGAAAACTACCATGTCATCAAAATAGTGACATGCAAAATTTGAAAATTTATGTTTATTTAAAATTCTACGAATAGTTCTATTGAATATTCCAGGTGCATTTTTGAAACCAAAAGGGAGGACTTGAAATTCGTATAAACCTTCAGTAGTTACAAATGCCAATTTATGTTTATCTTGTTTATGTAAGGGTATGCGTCAATATCCAGATGCAAGATCCAAAGTTGAAAAACTTTAGCATTACTTAATTTATCTAATAAACTATATATTCTAGGTAGAGGCTCTGCCTCAGATTCACAAAGAGAGTTAATTTTGCGATAATTAAAATAAATACGACTTTTTTTCCATTTTCATCTCTTTTGTAAGCTAATCTTACAGGGGAGGAATAATAATTAGCCAATTCTTTCATTAAACCAGCAACTAACAAATTTTTAATTTGCTTTTTTATTTCAATTTCATCGGTAGCAGAGGTTCCATAAGCCTTTTGTGAAACTGGTAAATCAGATGTTAAATTTATTCTCGAGGGTTCCATTCTTATTCTACCATCATCATATTTATTTTTTGAAAACACATGAGAAAATTCTGACACCAGAGATAACACAGGCTCAGATAGTTTATTTACAGTCAGAGGTGAAAAGATTTCCTCTGAGGTATTCACTAACTTGACCTTATTATCACCAGTGTTTTTGTTTTCAACAATATGTAAAGACATATAATTATTAGTAGTATGCAAATTGGTAATAATTTTTCCATTTTGAAATATCTTATCACAATCTATAATTAACCTATATAAACTATTTTCTGGAAGTCCTAAGATGATGTATGGTAAAGGACTATTCATAATATATAAGTTAATCTTTTTATTTATTTGACCAATTTTTAAATAAATGTCACAAATTTGGGCTAATTGGAACATTCCATGAGATTGTTTGACTCTAATAGGGTTTACATTCTTTCTTGTCAAGTTAAGTTTATTCACAATATCTGCAGATATAACTGAAAGAGTGGATCCTGCTTCAATAACAATATTTACATTAGTCTGAGGGCATTAGTCAATAATAATATTTACATTAGTCTTGTTAAAGTGTGTCCGGACACTAGTAATTGTCATTGTACTGGACCAGGGACCTCATTAGGAGAGTTTTGCCACATTTCAAGATTTTGAGAACAGCCAAAAGAGACTTCTGAACACGGGAAAGCCAAATTAACTGTTATTGGAACATCTGTCACAAAATGGAATTGTTGAAAAGGACATTCTTGTGCCCAATGATAAGAATTTGGAATTCCTTTTTTTTAGTACAGATTCTACAGGGAGAAGGTGGTAATTTCTTTTGGAAGTGCAAATTATGACTATGGGTTTAGAAGTTATTTAAATGTGGCCTTCCTGAATTTCAATGATTTGGTCTAAAAAAATTTGTGCTCTTCCATTCTTAATAATTTAGTTGCTATTGTGAGCCATTCTGTAGGTGTAGAAAGGGCTTTTAAGCTTACTAATTGTTTTAATTGAGTTCGCAAACCATCTGTAAGATTTTCCAAAACCAGCTGTGGATTAAGACTCAACAGCCTGCCACAAGTTCATTTCTTAAGGAAATAATCGACTAATTTGTCATTTTTTAAATCAAATTTAAGCTAAGAAAAGCCGTACATTCATTAACAGCACTATCCCCAAACGCTTGACATATTCGGCGACTTGATGCAGCGGCTGATAAGCCCACTTTGAAGTCATAAAGCAAACAACCCCGAACGAGCGTCTTCGATACGTCTATACGTTCGATACGATACTTCGATACGTTCGCAAAAATTTTTACTGTACGAGTTCCGATTGATGAATGTGAGCAGTGGACCTGCGTTTATAACAACTGACATTCCTACTCTCGACTGACGGTTTCTCAATCACGTCATACACGAATATGCTGACTTATTCTCACTACCTTCAATAGAAACGCGCAAACGGCAAGAATTTTTTTGTTTATCTAGTATGTATTTGAAACTGAATTAAAAAAAATTAGATAATGAATTGAAAACTATAGTTATTTGCATAAATAATTATATGACAGGACATTAGTTTTCATTATTTAGTCTAAATATATTTTTCTTACGTTAATATGTTATCTAAATTCTATATATTTCCATGGGCCGTTTTCTTTCCCTCTAGTTTCATGTTCTTGTTTAATACTCTTTTGAAAGCTCGGAGATTTTTTTTCTGTCCTTAGACGGTCAATTCAATATATTCCTATGCCTAACACGAAATAATAATTCTCATAAAAATGCATATTTAAAAATAAACGCAATAAGAAAATACAAGATCAAAGAATCAAAATCTCGTATAGTTGTCAAATCCGATATTTAATTTGAAAAATTCGCCTTCTTTCATTAGATTTTTATAGAATCTTTTTTATGAGATCTTGAACATCTTCGTAGTTTGTTGCAGAAAGAATACATTTTAGAGAATTAACTTGAATCTCATTTCTGCTTTCTTTTTTTAAAAATCTGTGAAAGATATATGTTTTATGCTTTTGTGTAAAAACTATTCACAGAAATCATTTGCCTTGGTATTATTTCGATACTGCAAAGTTAGAGACATATAAAGGGAGGTTAATTATTTGCATGAGTCAAGTTCTAGAAAAGATGAAGTTTGACTGAAATAAACCAGTGTTCATTTTATTTTGTATCTCAAGGCAATAAAAGTTTTTTTTTTTTTTTCGATTACAATTCTTGTTTACCCTTTGAAATGGTACAATGAGTTCCGCGGGACATTTACTGCGTGGAAATGAGGGATGTATTTACTCTTGCATTAACGGCATTTTCGTGCCTCAAGTGGAACGTCAAATCTTCTCCCGCGAGGTTACGAAAACCAATCAGTTACGAAATTATTTGGAAAACTCAGATAATTTTTCTTCATCGCACCTTGCTGCGAATAAATTTCTCCCTTCTTTGATTAACGCAGAACTAGAAATTAACTAACGTTATGAATCCAAGCGTTATTTAAGGTCTGCCTTTTTAAAAGAAATTTCCATTCCTGAATAGAAAGCGAATAAGCACCAGAAACGAGTTCATGGCGATGGAGTAAGATCGCAGCGAGTCAGTTTTAGTTTCTGCCTCCTAGGCTCGACTCTCACACAGAGTGAGAAAAAAAAATTCACTGTTGTTTATAAGTTGTAAAAAATTTCTAAATCTTTTTTAATTTTTTATAATTAACAAGAATAAAAAATTCCTGATAAAAAACGATTGATTTTCGATAAATAACGATAATTTTACATTCGAATGAACTCTGATAATCAACCATAGGAGTAAATTGTGCACATTTCTAGACTTACTTCTGCAAAGTCTTCTAAGAATGAGCGAATGAAAAGAAAAAGGATCACAAAGGGGTAAGATCACAACGCGTCAATTTTCATTTTGGCTAACGAATCCAAATCTCATACAGTGAGAGAATATATTTTTTCACTCTTGTTTTAATGTTCAGAAAATTCACTAATTTCTTTTACATTTTTATAATTAGAAAGAATTTAAAAATCCTATTAGAAAAGGGTTTCTTTTTGATGAATAGCGATAATTTCACATGCGAATGAACTCTGACCATCTACCGTAGGAATAAATTGTCCACATTTTCAAACTTCCTTTTGAGAACTCTTACAGAAATGAGCGAAAGAAAAGAATAAGCAACACAGATGTGATGTAGAAGTACGATCACAGTGCATCAGATTTGCTTTTGATAACCCAGATTCACTAGGTGGCAATATATTTTTTCAGACTTTATTTAAATTTTTTAAAAAAATTCTAAATTCTTTTTTTTACTAACAGGTATTAAAAAAATTCCAGGTAAAAAAAAAAGATCGACTCTAGATAAATAACTAGAATTTCACATTCGAATGAGCTCTGACAGTATGCTATAGAAATACAGTATGCACATTTTCAAATTTCCTTCACCGAAGCTTTCCAGGAATAAGCATCACAAGCTCTCGAACTCGCTAGTGGTGTAGTATGATCACAGCGAGACGGTCACATTGAGGCGTCCAAGTTCCTTTTAAGCATCCTAGGTTCAAACCTCACTCTGGTTGAGAGTATATTTTTTTCGCTTTTGTTTTTAAATTCTAAAGATGTCTTAAATGCTTCTTTCTTTTTTTTAAATTTTATTATCAACAAAAAAAAATATTCTTGTGAAGAAAGGTATCGATTTTCGATACATAACGAGAATTTTAAATTCAAATGAACTTTGACAATCTTCCGTTGGAATATATTGTAAATATTTATCGACTTCAAAGCAGGAAGTCTGATAGATATGAGCGTCCGGCAGTGGTTTTCTTACAAAAACACCCTTGCTTTGAATCTGCTTCAGTCACCGTTCGATGCTTGTTTGAATAAAGCAATTTAAATAGGCTTCAAGGAAGTTTTTTAGTTTGGCTTGTAAAAACTAGATTGTCTTACCAGTAGAACTAATGTACAATAACTCTATAAACTATGCAGAATATTTGGAAAGAATTTGTCAATAATTTCCTCTGTTATTACTCTTATCGGGTAAAATCTATAAAATGAAGTCTCCTGAAAGCGCCTGCATGTTGAAATCTCAAAAATTCGGGAAACAGCGAACGGATATTGGAGATGTTTATAACATTTTGTGGAGCATTTACTGGGAAATATTTTAGTACATTGAAATCATATCGAAATAAAAAGTTCAGTTTTATGACTGCGATTTTAATTCAGTCTTAGATGAACGACTTGCATGCGCATGTGCAACCAGCAAGAGCTGTAGTGTACATATGAGATTCATTTCTTTGTTTAAGTTTGATTTTAAACAGCGATTCAAATTTCATTGTGCCCAAAAGAAGGAAATCCAACCTTGGCCGAAGCCCATCCAATGGCAGTCGCGCAACGAGGAAAACGAAGAGGAAATGAACGCTCAATCAGTGAATCTTTATCTGCACGATTGTAGTAGACGCGAAAGCTTGGATGGATGGAGGAGGTGAGTCAATCGCGCCAGAACGGCTGATGAAATTTAGCAGAGAGATAGATTATAGTCTAGAATATAACATAGGCTACTATTTATTCCCGTTAATTCAGTAATTAATTTTTTATTAATTAAAAACTAACTTTCTCACCAAAAATCTTCATTTCCCCTCCGCCAAATGAGTAAGGTTTAACATGCTTTCAACCGGCTATTTCAAACGATTCCGTTTATTTTGTAAGTTTGATGCATTTAAAATGAAACGTTCTTAATAATCAATCTTTCGGATTCATTATGATGTACTTATGAATTAAAAAAGGCACTTTTCCGTCAGCCGAACGCAAGCGAAATTCGCCTAAGACCTTTGGCAGAATTCTAAATTATTTGATGATTTTTCGCTTTAAAATCGCCTAAGAAATTTCTCGGAATTCTACATTATTTGGCTTTTTTTCGCTTGCACCTTGCTAGAGGAAAAGTATGGAAATTCAATATAACAAAGGAATAATAACATTTTCTAATCCATATTACCCCAACTGGCGTAGAAAATTTACACATTTGCGTTACCCCAATTAACGTTCAATTCGCATGTGCAGTTTGTTCTTGCCTTGATTTGTTTTGGCCGGACCAATCAGTAAAATGATTTTGAATAATTGATTTGCTGTTTTGTTTTATTTCATGAACATACTATAAATAAATTGTTTTTAGGTTAGTTGTGGGGGCTACGCTTTGATATACAACCATCTGGTGCTTTTCAAGGTTGGTACCTTTTCGGCAGCGCTTTGTTTGGGTTTACTTTGCCGTCATTTATTTATGTTATTGTAATTCGAACTTTCATGCTCATTTTTCTTGATTTTTTTCCTTTAGCCTACTTTCATTATTTCCGATTTTTTGTTTTGTTTTGTTTTGCATGCAATCCATTTTTCTGCATTTTTTAAAAATATTTTCCTGAATTGGCTTCAGCGTTCATAGAAACCTTACGATTGAAAACACTATTGCTGCTGTTCGCGCCACATTTGGCCATTTCTCCAAAATTTGTCCATAAACTTTTTTTGGCGAAAATTATTTTCAACAGCACCGTAATGATACGGTATGATGACATTTCACGTTGTGATCAGCTCTCACATATGCACATCAAAATTTCCACGCTTACGAAGACGTAGGTGAGAGCAAGTTAGTAATAAATGAATTTGCGCGTTCATTTTATTAGAAATATCTAAATGGATGGCCTGATACAATACCTCCATATTAAAACTATCACCGATCTTTATTATTTCTCGTCTATACATTTTGTTATTTATTTCCTACCTAATACCCAAAACTGCGTTTGAGTAAAAATGACCGATCAGAAAAGCTTATATATATATAATAAAATACATTCTATTTTCTATTTATAAAACTTTTGTATCGTGCTATTGCAATATTGGCCTGTTTGGAAAACATATTTAAGAAATATCTTCAGCTTGTTAGTGCGTAAGGAGTGTAATACAAAGAGAATAATGAAATAATTTTTTAATCTTTCAACGTGCACGAATTTTATGACAAATAGGACATTTCCTGCTTTTTTCTAACACAGAATCGGAGCTAATCATTAATTATTACTATTTCTTCTTACCTTACAATTAAAGGAGTTTCATCAGTTTTCTTGCTGAAATCCCAGTCCACGCTACACGGTGTTCTCATGGTAAATTTTAGACAGTGCATTGGCCATGAAAGGTGATAATTCTTTTTATGCCTTAATATTCAATTTTGAAAATAATGGCAATCTAAAATTGGGGAAATTTATATTTTGGCAATTCGCTGATTCAAAAGAGAAATCATATTTAAAGTTATAACATAAAGCTGCACATAATTTTAAAGATGATTTCATAAAGATTATAATCTGTTGAACTTGTGTGTAACAAAGACGAAATACAAACTTAATATTAGAAAAATCTTATTACAATGTAAATAATATTAACAAATTTACATCTACGTATTTTCATTCAAATTCTAATATCGTTTTTTCAGATTTGAAAGATATAAGGTATTGGGATTTATAGCAACAATGGCTTTTATCCCCGGTTTCCAGAAGTTAATAACTAAAAAAAATTTGTCAATAAACAAGAAAACACGTGCACAAAAAACCAAATTGGAGTTTCACTCAGTTAACAGTTAAAAGCAATTCCACTGGTGCACTTTAGTACATATTCGAGAGTTCCAATGAAGAGAAGATGTGTTAGAAGATGGAGCATTCCCGCAACACAGAGTGGTGAAAAAGGGACGAATCCCAAAGCAAGGTCACAACTGGATGAGGTCGAAAAACTTAGTAGATGTTGAAGTGCTTCATCACTTGAAGAGAAGTTTGTAGATTAGTCTTGTTAGCAGTTATTTTGAGCAACACGTTTTTGAAGGAGGTATCTTGTTTATCTAACTGGAGAAAAGTCTGCAATTTGTCTCTATAGTATGTATATTTTTTGCACGAGAGAAGTATGTGTTCAATATCATTGATGCTATTACAGTCATGGCAAAGGGGATCACTGTGAAGATTTAACAATCCTGGAGTTATAATAATTTTACTGATTAGTCTGGCCAAAACAACATCTTCCCTTCGATTTTTTGACCAGGGGGATAGTGCTGCAATGCTAGGGGTGTCTCCCAGCGAGAGGAAGTATTTACTATTTCTATAATTGTTGATTGTGATTTGATGCGATGCTTTTTTCAGGTTCGAAATTATATCTTCAGGAGATATCCATTCAATCCATGGTGAATTGTCTGTAACTTCTTTGGCTAAGTGGTCTGCAAGTTCGTTCCAGATTATATTTGAATGGCCAGGTACCCACAGGAAGGATATTTTTTGGTTTAGTTTGGTTAGAGTTTCAAGTTTAGATGCTATACGGTGAATAATTTTGGGCGATTGCAGAGTAATATTCTTCAATGATGTGAGCGCTGAGTAACTGTCTGTAAAAATCAAACAATCTTTTCCTGGGACTAAAAGAACATCTAATGCTTCAGCAATGGCTAAACTTTCTGCAGTAAAAGTGGAATTGACAGGATGGGCTCGGAACATAAATTTTTGTTTGGAAGAAAACAGAAACAGACAAACAGAATTGGTGAAAGAACGCTGCCCTGAGGTAACCCTTTGCTCAATGTTCTAGTACCAGAAAGGCATTGTCTCCAGCGAATCTGGAAAGTTCTGGATTGAAGGAAGTTGTACAACCCTTTTGCCACCTTTTGTTGTGATACCAATTGTAAACATTTAAAAATAAGGCTGTCAATATGAACAGAATCGTAAGCGCTTTTAATATCAAGATTCACACCGACTAAGTATTTCTTCTGTTCATGAGAATCTGTGATTTTTGTCTGAATATTGTAAATTGCAGTTTGGTTATCTCTGAACGGTATGAAACCATGTAAACTATTGTGCAGTTTTTGGTTACAAATTAAATAGTAAGTAATGCGTTTTGTGAGTATACGTTCGAAGTTTTTGCAAAAAACTGAGGTTAAGGTAATGGGCCGATAAGAAGAAACTTTGGTTTTGTCTTTGCTAGGTTTGGGAATCGGAATAATTAGTGCATTTTTCCATTGTTTGGGTATGTTAGCTGAATTAAATTGATGTTTAAATGATTTCAGGATAATTTGCAGTTTATTGTTGTTGAGGTTTTTGAACCAGATAGCTGGTATATTGTCAGCTCCAGGCGTAGAGTTTTTAGTTTTATGAATTGCCTATTTAAGCTCCCAAATTTCGAGTTCGTTTTTGAGTGAAGGATTTGTTTCAGAGAGATCAAAAGGAATAGGTTCAATATTTGCATTTTGATAAGCAAAATATTTTGCAAATAACTCACTTTGATGTGCTGGATCGAAAATACATCGATTATTTTGTATTATAATATTGTTATATTTAGTGTTCGGATTTGAGTGGTTCGTAAGTTTATTTAGAATTTTAAAGAACATTTTTGGGTTACGAGATATTGTGCAAATTTTTTCCCAATATTCTCTTTTCGCCTTTTTTACATGAAAACGAAACCCACTTGCAAATTTTTTATGTTTTATCCACTCTGTTTCAGAAATGCTTCTGATTGCTTTTTTCCGAAAGTACTTGCTGAGTTTTTCATAATTATAGCAAGAAATATTCCACCATGGCGGATAAGACTTATGCGACAAAAGATTAAATGAGGTATTTTGAGCTATTACCCTAGTTGCGTTCTCTGTAATTTCATGAATGGAACATTGGTCAGCATCATTAAAAACGTCTTATGTTTGCTTAGTTATCTTCGTCCAATTAATTGTTTTTGTTACGACTAACACTTTCTATATTCGACCAGGAAACAATTATCGGTTGGTGATCGCCATCGAAAGTTGAATCCATTACATAACATGAAGTTTGATTATGAATATCAGATGAAACAAGGGTAAGATCTTAAATAGATTGCGTTCTAAAGGAACTGTGAGTGGGAATAGTTGTATTGAGAATTATGTAATGTGAGTAAGTTAGCCACTCGACGAAGTCGTTGCTTAGAGCCGAAGAACGGGATACTCCCCAAAGAGTGTCATGCAAATTAAAATAGCCGAAGATGAATGTAAGTGAGGTTAGATAGTCGAAGAAGTGTTTTGCCTGATCAATATCAAAACCTTGCGGTGCGTACAAATTAAAAATGTTGAATTTAGTATTCTGGAATTGTATTTCAACTGCCAAAAGTTCCAAGTTAAGATCTTCTCTAATGTTGTTGGGAATTATTGTTCCGGACATGTTAGCAGGGATGCCAATAAGAAGGCCACCACCTGGTCTTTTTTGTCTGTGAGAACGGAAAAAGATTTTGTTTGGAAAAGAAAAAATTTCGGTTTCTGCAAGAAAGGTTTCTTGAAAGACTCAAAAGGGAGTGGGAGAGAAAGGAGAAATTTGAAGCTAGAACTTTTTCCCTTTAATACCCCTGCAATTCCATTGCAGAAAGGTCATAAAGAAAAGTCAGTTAAAAGATTTATAAAAATATGCACTCAGCTTTGAGCATAAGAAATGACAAAAGCCGAAAGGATTAAAGAATTTAGGCACATAAATTCGAACCCGAATTGTGACAAGAAAAGAAAAACAATTCAATTGTTCAGGAATGTGAAAAACAAAAACAGAAGAACGAGCGCGGGTCACCAAACCCCCTTTTTCTAATCTAAAACAGACGGACCACCTGCAACCCATTGCATCAGAATACCCGTAATTTGAACCGCGATTTTTGGAGCTTTCTTTTTTCTACCAGGAGATTTGCTTGTTTCTCCTTGGTTAAACAAACTAACCAGAGCTTGCAATAATTTTTCTCTGTTTTTTAAAAAACTTCAATGAGCATATTGGTTTGTTGCTCTAATTTCTCAGTGGTGTTTTTGACTATTGTTTCCATTTTTTGGTTTAAAGTTTCCTCGATTTCAATTGCAGATAAGTTTGATTTAACTACGTTCGAATAGTTAGATTTCATGAACTGTTTAAAGAGACGTCTGGCTTCTTTTGTAGTTAAAGGATTCCAGCATTTGAATTCCAACATTTGTCTTTCCTTGATGTAATGGGAACGTGATGTTGATGTAACTGAATGGGAGCCCTGGCAGTTTATGCACTTCTCAGGACTTTTGCATTGCCCATCATGCGTTTCACCACATAAATGACAGATATTTTTATAGCATATTCTTGTTGGATGCTGAAAGCTATGGCACTTCATGCATTGTCTAGGTTTGTCTATGAATTTTTGGATTTTTTGGTTCATAAACTAGATTTTTATGGATTCAGGTAACCAAGTACCTAGTATTGTAACGAGGACAGGGGAAACTTCTTGGGTAGAATGCAATTTGATGAATCATCTCATTTCTATTATTTCGATATCATTATTGTGGCTTAATTCGTCAGCCAGTTCATCAAGGGGAGTTTGAGTGGAAATGTCGAATAATAGAAATCTGTCAGTCACGTTTTCCCAAATAACGCCGGTAGAAACAGGGATGTCAAGCATTTTTTCTAAATTTAGAATCTGGACAGCGCATACAGAATCAGAAGTTGTGAAAATGATTTTTTCTTGTCTTGTGAATCTTAAATTAGAAAT
>JAOUZG010029335.1:5138198-5149370 GCA_026289955.1 Argiope argentata
TAACACGAAGCGCATAACAGGTTTAACATACTCTTGGCCGATTATTTCAAGCGATTCTGTTTCTTTTCAGAATGCTTGATGCATTTAAAATCAAACATGATTAATGAATCGATTTTTCCGATTCATTTTGAAGTACTTGCGAATTAAAATAATACAGAATATTAGAAATTTCTAATCTGTATAGTCACCCATCTTAGGTAGAAAAATAATGCATTTTGCGTTGCCACAATTAGTTTTAAATCCTCAATTGAAGTTGAAAATTCAATGCTATCAATTGTATATAGCATTTGATCAATAATTTATATCATTTGTAATGGTTGGGTCGGGATAATCCGGTTGGTATGACGTTAAATTTCCATCCCTTGGGCTGCGAGTTTGAACACCGTGTACAGAGAGGGGAATTGAAAGTTGCCGGGAAAATCGCTTTCTATTTTGCCGCTTGATAATGTGACTCCGTCAAATTTCTATACATATTTATATTAATTGTAATTATTTAATAAGGAATAACTGAAATAATTTTTTTCTTTTTTAACCCAAGTAGGAATAGATTTTTAAAATATTGTTTCTTATACTACTTGTTGTAGTAACACTACGAGTACATTTTCACCTAAATTATGTCGTAAATTACTTAAGAAGTCGTTTCCGGAAGTCGTGCATCGCTAACTTGATGCTTCATACAAAAAACGATTCCAAATTATTATACAAATTACTAAATATTTTTAAATGTTGTTTCAGATAAAAGTCTGAAAGACCAAACAATTCATTCATTATTTTCCATTAATTTATCCCTTAGCTCTCTGCTTCTTTGATTGTTATATTTCTCAGCCTGTGTATACTCGTATGAATGTACAGGGTGGTTACAATTAAACTCCCCCCTGTAAGCAGCCTCCTGCAATGCCAACGGGGGAGCGGACTGCCACGGAAATTTGGTATATAGACTAAACACGAGATGCGGTCATGGAATTAAGAAAAAAAAAATGTTAGTTACAAAATGTCCACCAAAGGGCGTCTTTTCTGAAAGAAAATCAACACAATAAACGACGAAAACGAAAACAATATCAACATTTATTGACTGATTTCTTATCACCTTGTCATCGAACCTCATTAAGTAAAGGTTAGTAAAAAATTACAGTAATCACTTTGAGGAAATAAAAGAGTTCAGTTTGCAGAAAAAAGAACAGACGAGGACAATCGTGCGAGAGGAACAATTGCTAATCCCGTCCAAGTCGATGCAGGGAAGAGTGCTCCATGTGACCAGCCTCAAATTTCAAATCGATGGGCTGCCGCGTGTTCAACAGCAGATCGCAACTCATCAGCCGTTGTGGAGTTCCTCAAGTCATCCACCGTCGCCACCCCTCCACGATACATCGGACTTTTAAAGCGGCGCCATAATCGTAAATCGCGCAGATTTAGATCCGGCGAAAGTGGCGACCATGGATTACGAAAAAAGCTACTAGTGATACATTCGTCTGTGAAGTGTTTGAGCAACAGCGCCTTCACGGATTCATGGATATGTGAGGGTGCACTTTCCTACATGAAAATGATCAATGTAGGTGCCACCGTGACAGGTCTACCACCTCTTTCAGGTTGAACCCCTACTGTCCCTGTCGCTTCAAATCTCTTAATCATGGCCCGGACGCCTTTAGTAGGCACAGGACCAGGACGTAGGTTCTTTGCATGACGAAATTCAAGAGCTGCAGCGGATGCTTCCCCCTGGTTTTCGGAAAAGAGCTTCATCAATAGAGTCACCGTCCTCATTTCCGCAAACATCGACAAAAAACGTGACAACGTCTGCAAATGTTGTTTGCCTGTTTTGAATAAAGCTCCCTCTTCTTGCAAGCATGCAAATCTCGACATTTTTTTCTCCACTACTGACAATTGTCACCGGTTTTACATTTTGTAAAACTTACTTTTGGGTAAATCATAATTCTTATTCTGGATTGTTAATATTGTTTCTGTATTCCCTTTTAATCGTTTGCTGCTTTAAATGTAATGTTTTTCCAAATTGATTATGATGATGGACATTTTATAACTTTTTTTTTCATAATTCCATGATCACATCTCATGTATAGTCTATATACAAATTTCCGTGGCAATCAGTTCACCAGTATTTTTTCTAGAATGCTGTTTATAGAGGAAGCTTAACTATAACCACCCTGTATATTATATGCATGCTGATACGAATGAAAATAGACACACTTTATCAGTGTTATTCGCAATTTTTCTCGTATCCATGGTTATTTTATCAGCTTCACGATCAGAGGGTTCTCTCAAAAATACATATTCATAAAAGTCCCTCATCTCTTGACCAATGACAAAGTTCTGGTACATTTTGCGATTGAATTAATTTTGCTTAAAAAAGGGAGAAATTTTAAGTCTCATTGTAGAAATAAATTAGTTTATTTTTATGCACTGCACAAAAGTTTTCAAAAGGTCCGATTTTATTTTTTAGTTCTTCTTTATTAACAATACTAAGACGTCTTTCCCTATTAAATTGTATTATACAAAAAATTATTTGTTAATATGCTCCTGCGGGCCATCAAACAAAATACATATCTATGTATAGAGTTCTTATTTAAAATATCAAACATTCATACATCAGAAACTCAAACCACATGCAATATAAGCTAAGATTTATTATTTGAACTTCGAAGTTTTTATTGTGAGTTTCGCTTCTGTGTTAGCTAAACACATTTTCTGTTGCAGAATTTATGCATTTTAGTTAATTAGTATTTATGCATTAAAGTAAAAGAAAAATGTAAATATTACTAAATTATTCTTAAAAATTTTAAAAATATTTTACAAAGACAATTTTTAATATAGATTTATTCATAGAAATGCTAAAAAATTCTGCAGTTGATGATGCCACGATCGGGCATCATCAATGTTAAATATTTTGCTTAGAAACGAGGAGTTGTGAAGTTGAAATTTTGACAAACAAATCCAGATCATTTCAAATAGAAGTTGGGATGATTGATATAATTGTTCGCTAATATCTGCAAATTTTATTTAAAAAATGACAACCGAATAAATTTTTAGAATAATAAAATGTGTTGTTACGTTTTTAGCGTAGCGGGTATTTGAGAACAGCACAAACAAATTTATTTAAAGCTATTTACAGAATGACGTGATGAAGTAAAACCTCAGATAAAAACAATCCTGTGGGCAACAGTCACTTACAGCGTAAATGCAAGCCTTACGCACAATAAAAACAAACTGCAAAACCGCTATCCTGTAGCACATAAAACAGTAAGTCACAGAGAGCTAACACAACGTTAACAGCAAACGTAAACACAGCTCACTAATAACAGCGAAACGCTTCTCTTCCGAGAGAAAAACTGCCGAATCCGATTGGGTTGACGGGGCACCTAGCTGCGAAGCAGCTTATCCCCGGTCATGACAAATAGATTAGCTGCATGACGAAGAATATCTGAACTTGACACTCTTCGATGCGCATGAGATGTTGACAGCATGACGGTGGAAGAAGAAATGAGCCTGAGATGGTGAAGACAGTTCGTTCTGTAGAGTAGGGGAGGAGGCGTCCAATCAGAGGGCGTCTCTTCGCTAGAGTAGGAGCGGGGGAAGTTGAACTCTTCTTGGATGTACAGCTTGAAAGTGCAGGATAAACTATTGTTTGTAGGGAACCAATGGGGAGTGCTTTACAAAAGTAGAACGGGAAGAAAATCTGAACTTAGCCGATGAGGGCATTCAATATGATCAGCTTCTTTTCTTCTTTGCTTTTTGCAGTTTTGGCCATTTTTGCTGCTTCTATAAGAGTGGGGAATTCATTAAGTAGTTCTCGGATATCTTTTAGGATTTGAAGGGTTTCAAGTAGAGATGATAGTTCTTCTCTCGGTGGGATAGGAATCTTGTCATCTGTACGAGTTGGTGCGGGGAAGTTGTCTGGTTTATTTTTTGGAGTTTCTTTGGTGACTTGTGCATAAGTTGCTCTGCTGTTTCTATTGATAATCTTGGGGAATTTATTACACCCTCTCCATGCAGCAGTGTGACCTGTTTCACCACAATTAACGCAAACTGGATCTTGTAGTTTTTCTTTTATGCTGCAGTCCCTTGTGGCATGTTCATCTCCGCATTTGATGCATTTGGGCCTGAAGTGGCAGTTTCTGGCCGAGTGGTAAAATCCAGAACAGTTAAAGCATATTGTCTCTGTGTTTCTTCTTTTGAAACTTTCTACCTTGATTCTCAGATGTAGCAGATATTTCTCATTATAGATATTCATTGCTTCTCTATTTTTCTTAATTTCAAGGAGGAAGATTGAGTGGAGGGTCTAGTTTCTAAAATTTTTTAATTGAGAGATCTTTATGACTTCATAATTTCTTTGGGTTAATTCATTAACAATTTCAGATTTTTCAGTGTTACCAGGTAGGCCTTTTATGACGATTTTGAGGGGTCGGTCTTCGTAGTTTTCAGTCAGGATGAATTCTTGTTTTTTCAGGGTAAGAAGTTCTATTATTTTATTTCTGGAATCTTCAGAATCTGGCTGGATTTCAATCATGTTTCTGACAAATCTGTTGGATGTGTTTGGATGATTGCTATTGATTTCCTGTAGTATGAGGTTGTAATTGTTGCTTAATTTTAGGTTGATGGGGGCAGGTTTAGGCGTGCTGTCAGGCTCCGTTTGATGTTGCTCGGCAAGGGTGTCATATCTATTTGTGGTTTCTATACAAACAGAATCAGAATTTAATCTTGATTTCTTCGCTGCTTTTCTAGGGCTGACTTCCTGGAATTCATCTTTTTGATTTCTTTTCGGGGTGATACTTTCGGAATCGATTTCCATGTCTTTAGGAATGTCCGTGTTGTCATTCATATTTTGGTTGGGATGGTAATTGTTTTTTCCTACAGCTTGGTCAATCATGTCTCCCCAATTTTTGGATATTTCGGTTATTTCTTTAAGTGTCGGCATAGAGGAACTAGATGGCTCCACTTGCTGGGGTCTCTTGTTTACCTTTTCTTTATTAGGAGTTGGTCTATGGTTATTATTGTTGCTAAGGATGTGTCGATTTGAAGTTTTATGGGAGTGGGCTTCAGATCCCGTATAAGATGCTTCTGATGAATAGGTGTTTGTTTTACTGAATTTCCCACTATTATCAAGCACCTTATTAAACAATTCCATGGGATTAGCAGCATTAGCAAATTGCTCCATCGTAATTTTGTCTTCAGCTTCCTGAAAGACGTACTGGCATTTTCTCATGACATCAAAAATGTCAATAGGCTCATCACAACCTCCATGGCTGGAGACTGAATGGTTCTAAATGAGAGAAAAACTGCCGAATGCGGCAGCCCGTCCCTTATATAGCCGGGCGAGGGAGAAAAAAAGCTTCGAAAATCATCGCGAGTGATCCAGTGGCGGCCAGACTATTCCTTTCGCCAAACCAAACCGGATGGCGCCAATCTCTTTGACGCCGTCGCTAATAGCTCTCCCTTCCGCGCTTTCAGCGTTCTTCGCCCGCTAGTAACATTGCCCCCATCTCAAGGCCTGCACGTCCCGGGCAGTACAGACAACGAGTAGAAGACACTCAATGGTTACAATAACATAGACACAAAGTTCCATAAATAAACGTTTAAAAATAATTAACATTAAGACCCTATTTACAAATATACATGTCATATTTCATAAATGAGGAAATCATGGTTTCAACTAAGTATTTGACAAGTTACCATAATAAGGGGCTGGCCGGTCGTAATGTACTACTCTTGGTTTTGAGTTCGGTGACTTCCTTATTCGAAACAAAAAGTCATTCAGTTTTTTCAGGACTGTATAAGGGCCTTCCCAAGAAGACTGTAGATTCGGAGAGATTCCCTTTAGTTGAATTCGGGGTCCAGAACCATACCTTGTCACCTTCCTTGAATTCGTGTCCGGTGGCTTTAGTGTCATACCTGGTCTGTCGTACCTGATCATTTATTTGTTCCTTGCGAACTTCTTCATCACTCCAGGGATCAGATTGAGGTGGGACGGCTCCTGGGATTTGTCTGATAGTTGGTGTAACAATCCCGTATTTCTTTTCAGCAGAGGAGCAATAGCGATAACCCTCGGAGCAGGGCTTTCTTGATAAGGCATCTGCATTTCCATGCATCGACCCTTTCCGATGTTTAATCTCGAAGTCGTACTCTTGAAGTTTCTCTATCCATCTGACTATCTGACCCTCCGGATTCTTGAAATTTAAAAGCCTGGTCAAAGATGCATGGTCTGTTCGGAGCAGAAATTTCCTTCCCTAAAGGTAACTATGAAACTTCTCCACGGCCTTCACAATATCGAGCAATTCTTTCCTGGTGACACAATAATTCCGCTCTGATTTCGAAAGACACATGCTCCAATATGCGATGACACGCTCGTGGCCCTCGATTTCCTGAGATAACACTGCTCCAACGCTCTCATTACTTGCGTCTTTATCTACGATGAATTGTTTTCGAGGATTAGGATAGGACAGGATGGGTGCCGATGTCAAGACTTCTTTCGACTCGTTAAATGCCTTTTCGCATTCATCCGACCACAAGAATTTTTGTTTGCTTTCGGTTAACCTGTGCAGTGTTCTATCGATCAAGGAAAACCTTTTAACAAATCTCCTGTAATATGTGCAGAGGCCCAAGAAGCTTCTAAGTTCTTGCACATTTTCAGGGCGGCGGCAGTCTCTAACTGCTGACACTTTTTCTGGGTCTGTTTGGACGCCTATTGCTGAAATTATTTGTCCAAGGTAGCTTACCACATGACGGAATAGACGACATTTAGATGGATTGAACTTCAAGTTGGCATTTTTTAATTTATCTAGAACGTTTCTAAAATTATAAAGATGCTCTTCAAAATTCCACCCGACTATTATGATGTCATCAAGACAAACGAGGCAAGCTTCTGTAGTAAGTCCTTTTAAATCTGTCTCCTTTAGACGTTCAAAAGCTGATGGCGCATTACAAAGGCCAAAAGACATGATCTTAAATTGCGACAGTCCATTTTCTCCAGTTATGAACGTTGTTTTCTTACGGTCATCAGGATGGATCTCCACTTGCCACTATCCACTTTTCAAATCGACAGTAGAGAACCACTCATTCCCGGAGAGTGTATCTAGTGTATCCTCGATTCGGGGAAGAGGGGAAGAATCTTTCTTAGTGATGGCATTCAGCCACCGGTAATCTACACAGAATCTTGTAGAACCATCTTTCTTTCGGACCAAAACGATTGAAGAGGCCCAAGGACTAGACGAAGGTTCAATGACGTCCTTTTCTTGCATGTCATTTAATAAATCTTTCACCTCTTCTACTTTGGAAAATGGCAATCTTTCTGCCGGATAGGAGGATGGTTTCCAGTATTGATTCGGTGTTGCGTTAACATTGTTCTTCCAACATAATCAAATGTTTGTGAGAATAAGTCTTTACAGTCATCAATAACTCTTCCTGCAGCGACTCTTTGCCCCTTGTCCAATTGAGTGCCTTTAAGTAATTCCAGGCTCAAACAGTCGGAAGACTCCTTTGATGTTAAGTAGGAATTCTTCTCGATACAGGTAACTGGAGGACATTTAGCTAGAACTTCACCTTTTTTTAATTGATTTTGATTTATTACTAATATTGATAACCCAGACGGGTACATTCTTCTTCGAGAGATCTACAAGACTAAAGGCCACCATTGTTCCGCTTGGAAAAATCCCGTCGCTGAAAAATTCATCAACACCAAACTGGAAATTCTCCGTTTCGCCAGTAGATCCCTCTAAAGTTATTTCTCTTCTAGCTGGGATAACAAAGTCTGTCGTAGCAACAATCTGATGACAGGTATTTACTCCTCCAGAACCTAAATGGAAAAGAGTCACGACTTCTGATGGGGAAAACAGGGAATTATTTTTAAAGTTAATTACAAAATCATATTTCGTCAGAAAGTCCAGTTCAAGTATAAAATCATCTGTAATTTCCGAACGTAGGGGACGTTGGGATTCTGTCGCCAGCGACCCTTTGGAGAGTGACGCTGGGCGGTGTGTAGAGAATTTTCTTTCCGAGTTGTTCTGCAACATCTCTTCGCATGATGGTTACGTTGGCTCCGGTGTCAACGATCATTCGGCAGGAAATTCTGTCGACGAAGGCTTCAACAAATAAACTATTTTCACCGCCGCCTCTGGAAGATATCTGAAAAACTGCAAAATGGGTCTTTTCCTCATCAGGCTACCTGACGAGACCGACAAATTCTGGTTTTCCTGGTTGTTTTGAGAAGAATCTTTAGCCCGTTATTCTAAGTGGGCTGAGCAATTGCTTTGAACATGGCCCTCGTCGCCACATTTACAACATTTCACAGTTCTCTGGCCATGTTTGTTGGGCCTTTCATCTTCTTTCCGGATAAACTGGCAAATGGGTTTCATCATTTCTGTTAAATTTTGCAGCGAAGGATTCGATTCATCTTGGATTGTAGCACCTCTTACTGAATGGCTATACCTCCGCGCAGCTTGTTGAGTGGCTTCAAAATTCAGTGAATAAACCAAAGCTGCTTTCAAATCCTTCAATTCAACCATTCGCAGGATCTTTTGTATCTCTGGATCCCTCACACCGTCAATGAAATACTGCAGGGCCATTGTTTCCCTTACCTCGGCAGGACAGTCGGAGAAGGCAAGATGGGAGTGCCTCTCCACATCCGCTGCAAGCTCTTGCAGGCTTTCATTCGATCGTTGTTGCCGGGTCTTTAACTGAAGACGGCTATAGTCCTTGAGGCATTTTTCTCCGAAGCGCAACTCCAGATTTTTTGAAAGAGCATCAAATTCCAGATGTTGATCTTCGCGAACAGTTCTCAAAATATCAGCAGCTTCAGCCCGTAGTGATGCAGCCAGCTGACGAGCCTTCGTTACTGGATCCCAATCATTGGCTTCTGCGACGACGGAGAATTGAGTCTTGTAGACTTGCCAAGATGCTTTTCCGTCGTAAGTGCACACTTTAATGCTTGATTTAGGAATAACAGGCATAGGCCGAGCTATTTCAGGCTTTCGAACATTCGGAGATTGGTTTTCAATTTTACCTGTACACCTTCCATTTTCTTCAATTTTTTCTCGACTTTCCTCTCAATTTCTTGTTCAAAGGTGTTCAATCTTTTGTCCACTTTTTCAATTTTCTCTTCAAACTTTCTGCTGAATGTCACGAATCTTTGTATCGTTTTCTTAAACCTTTTCCGCCAAAGCATCCACTTTGATGATAATTGCTTCAACAATATTAGCTTGGCCTAGTTCCATCTTCTACTTCTTCTCTTGCCCTTATTCCATCTTCTCTTGTCATTGTTCTATCGTCTTCGCCATCTTCTTTTGCCCTTCTTTCATTTCTTTAATGAAAGCGAAAAGCTGTTGGAATTTTGCTTTATCTGCTTCCTCCATCGCCCTAGTTTTCACCATTCAACCCCACTTCTAACATCAGTTGTTACGTTTATAGCGTTACGTTTTTAGCGCGTTCGGATTGAATGCACTTTATTTGTGGACAGAACACACAAATTTCTTTACAGCTATTTACAGAATGACTTAATAAAGTAAAACTTCAGATAAAAACAATCCAGCCGTCAACAGTCACTTACAGCGTAAATGCAAGCCTTACACACTATAAAAATAGACTGCAAAACAGCTATAGTATAGCACAGTAAACAGTTAGTCACAGCGAGCTCAATAACACAAAGTTAACAGCAAGCGTAAACACTGCTCCCTAATAACTACCGAGAATCCGCTAGTCCAGCGTAACGCTTCTCTTCGGAGAGAAAAACTGCCGAATACGGCAGTCCGTCCCTTATATAGCCGGGCGAGAGAAAAAAGAAGCTTCGGAAATCACCGCGAGAGATCCAGCGACTGCCAGACTAATCCTTTCGCCAAACCAAACCGGCTGGCACCAAACTCTTTGACGCTGTCGCCAATCGCTCTCCTTCCTCGCTTTCAGCGGTGTTCGCCCGCTTGTAACAGTATTAATTATACGTGACAAATTGAGACATAATGGACACCTAGAATAATGTAATTAATCCATAGGATAAGAAACTTAAGAAATCAAATTCTATCTGATAAAAAGGGGGAAACATACCGCTTTTCTGGAAAGAAAATCACTCGGTTTCGAAATCGTGACATCGCTTGGTTTCTTGTCCTCTCTGATGCGTCATAGAAAGGGGATGTCGTAATTTTCCGTAGAGCTGGTGCATGAAAATCAGGACATCAGATCTGCGTAATTTTCCCCGTCAGGAGAGTTCTTTGAATGATATTCACCACTCCGCATACAATGACGTGTATAATATTTTGTCCTAAAAAACGCCAGTTATATAATGTGAAAATTATTTCACATTGAAATTTTTCATGCAAATAATTCGAAATACTGCAAATTGAAGTATACTAGATTTTTAAGAAATTTCTCTATTCCTAAAAAAATACCTGTTGTATCAAAACTTGCAATTTTTTTTCTCAAAATTTTTGTAATTTATATGCAATTAAAAAATGTTAAAAATATGAACATATCATTTTCCATTGATTTCAATATTCATCTCAATTTCATATATATATATATATATATATATATATATATATATATACACAGTGAAGTGACAAAAGTCATGGGATGGCAGTTAATATCGTGTCGGTCCTCCTTTTGCCTGGCGAAGTGCAACAACTCGACGTGTCATGGAGTCCACAAGTCGTTGGAAGTCCTCTGCAGGAATATTGAGCCATGCTGTCTGTATAGACGTCCATAATTGTGAAAGTGTGGATGGTGCAGGAGTTTGGGCATGAAGGGACCTTTCGATGATGTCCCGTAAATGCTCGATGGGATTCCTATCGGGCGATGTAGGTGGCCAGATCATGCGCTGGAATTGTCCGGAATGTTCTTCAAACCAATCGCGAACAGTTCTGGCCCGGTGACATGGCGCATTGTGATCCATAAAAATCCCATCGTTGTGTGGGTACGTGAAGTCCATGAATGGCTGCAAGTGATCTGCAACAGCTGAACATAACCATTTCCAGTCAATGATCGGTTCAGTTGCACCAAAGGACCGAGTCCATGCCATTTAAAAACAGCTCACACCATTATGAAGCCACCACCAGCTTGAACAGTGCCTTGCTGACAGTTTGGGTCCATGGCTTCGTGGGGTCTGAGCCACACTCGAACTCTACCATCAGCTCGAAACAACTGAAGTCGTGACTCATCTGACCACGCCACGGTTTTCCACTG
>JAOUZG010029335.1:5154370-5180384 GCA_026289955.1 Argiope argentata
ATATATATATATATATATATATATATATATATACAGGACGATTAGGAAAACTTACATTTCCTTTTTGACAGTTTCCCTCATCTATGAAGCCTCGAAGGAAACTCCGGGTATTAGGAGCATCCATCTTTTTTTATTGATGGGACGCATGTCAGACAGCTCACAAGCTGAAATAGGATACAAATTTTATCCTTTCACGCGTATATGTGTGCCAGTGTTTAGTCATTCCAGGTGTCCGTGACACATGCATCACCTACAAACGTCTCTCGCAGCCGGGCCGACCACCCGCGCAATTTCAATCGAATTCCTGAGACGACAATACATACGCGCATCTGAAAGCGGAAATTTTTTTTTAAACGCCACTAGATGGCTCCCTGTGTTTATTACTCTTGAAATAGATATAGTTTTAGAATCCCGACCTTCAGTTGGCTCGTGCTCAGCTTTCGGCATTTCACTCATCGGCTGTTGCGGGTGTCAGAGTAATGTAAATAAACAGAGCTGGATTACGTAACTTTCCCCTGATAGAATTATTCTTGATTCTGATCTCATGCCGAATTCTTTTCTTCTTTTATTTGTTATAACTGCATAACCATAACTAATCTTATTTGGATTTTACCATCAGTTCTATTTCGCTTAACATTCGAATGCATTTCGCGCACTTCCCTTTAAATTGCGGAAAGCCTCGGTTTCAATGTCGGAGGAAAAATGTGCTCGCATTGTGAATGAACCAACAATCCAAAAGGGTAGCAAATATGATGGCGTAAGGACTTTACTCCCCTTTTTTTTCCTTCCAAAGTTAAGCCCAGCGACACAAAACCTACGTCCAGTGGGATAATTCTTTTCGCGCACGTCCCATCCCGCGCATGCGTCTAGCATAGACACCTCCCGTCCCAAAAGAGTTCACTAAATAATTAAAAATTTATTTGGATCAAAAGTCTTTAATAAAAACTTTTAGACTGAATAATTAAAAAATTTCAGAGTCTATAATAAGACAAAAATTACAGTCATATCTTACAATACAAACACAGTTGAATTATATAGTAATTAATAACATTAGAAATAAATTAATTTAATAACATATGAAATAAAATTAATGAGAAATGACAATCGATTCTAAGTTTTTCTGAAAGTAGTGGTCAATAGAGCTAAAAAGAAAGACGAATTCATATTTCAAAGTAGTTTAACTCATAGAAAGGCTATAATTTTTAAAAAAATTAATAGCGATAAAGCTTGATAAAAATTCGAAGTTAAAATTTTAATCTGAGGAAATCTCTAAATAAATTTTTATCCCTATTAAATGAGTCTGAGTGTTTTTTAACCCTCCAAGCGTCAAACCCTCAAAAAGACGGAATCTCCTCTCTCTTCAAATCGCCAGACCCGTAAAAAGACGGAAATTAAAATCCCCACCGTCACTGCCCGTATTTCTCAGTTTTTCGCTTTCCCCAGACTCAAGCTGCGAGATAAGGAGAAGGAAACCGTCATCTGTGGACTCTATGAAGGTTGTCTTCCTGGTCGCGTTCTTTTAAGCATTTTAAAGTTTCGTTTACTTCTGAGCCGTTACTTTTGGGAACAAATTCTAATCCGAATTGAGTTTTAAATAAAGGGAATAAAACTGAACGTATGAAAATATATTCCCGGAATGAACATATATGATTATTATTATTAATTAATTGATCCATAAGATTTTGAAGCTTTCTAGCGTGAAACTATTGTTTATTTTTTGAGATTGTTGAGATTGCTTATGCAACTTATTTTTTAACATTACTTTTTAAGACACTGAACTTATATACAGAATTTTACTTAACGAATGAGACTTTTCATCTTTTAATGAAATAATTTTATTAGTTTCTATAAATATGCGTAATTAAAAACTCGGAAATATTGTATTTGTTTAATTCCAATAAATTAAAGTAAGTTTTTAGAAAGATAAGACTTATATTCATTATATTAAGTCATATATTTTTATAATGTAATAATCTATTTATGAAAATTAAATATTTCTTTAATTTTCAGTTTTTTTGTTCATGGAATTTTACATTCCTTGACGAATTCAAACAAAAATGCTAGCATTGTAGAGATATTGTTATATATTTTTCTCTAGTTTTTAATAATATTTTCAAAATTAAAATAAGTACAGTTTTTATAGGTTCTATTTTTTAATCGAAATATTAATCTTATTTCACTGTTCAATCTCATATATACAACGCGCGCTTCTGTTAATTTTAAATTGATAATAACGGACATTTTTATATACTTTTAATGTTGAGTGATTTAATCTAAAAAATTAAATGCTCTTGAAAGTGAATTAATGATTTTTAAGTTAATTTAATTAAAGTTAACAAATTACAGTTTGTATTTTTAAATTGTTGTAATTTTTTTAACTCATTAGTCTAATTTTATCTCATATCTTAGCATTAAAAAAAATTAATGCTTGCAACTGGCATTTATACTAACTTTTTCTCTTGTTTGTAAAATTTAAGTTCACTAAATGTGATTTTAACTTATTTATTAAATTTATTAGTTTTTATCTCCTAATACTCCAAACGAAAAAACTAAAATGCTCGTTTAGTTTCCGAAAAATTTGAAGAGGTAATTATTATTGTTAATTAGGGATAAGGGTTCTAATTATTCTTAAGAAATTGAGTATAGAAATTCAAAAATTTACGCACTTAAATTAAAATTTCAAACACATAAAATTTTCTCATGGGATTTTCATATTTATTCCCACGATTAGAAATCTTAAAAACAGTTACTGAATTACTTAAGGTTTAAAAAAAAGAAAGGAAAAGAAAATGGGGTTAGATTCGGAAAGGTTTGAGAACTAATTCGATTTAAATTTGCTTGCCAAGAAAAATGCTAGAAAAGTTATTAGAAAAGCATCTGATTGATTGTCCCCCCAACGTTTCACCACAAAGTACGTCTGTGGTGAAATGCTAAACCACAGATGCTATTTCAAGAAGTATTTTCGTTTGATCTTCAACACCTCCTGAAGAGGAGAAAGTGAAAGAACAATTCACAATTTTTTGAAAATGGAAATTTTATCGTACTCATTGTCCTGAATAGTAAATGTAAAGGTGGCTCATAAAAAAAGCTTTAATTTAAAAATCATTTATAAATTTTTGCAAAGTATCTCACTCAGTAAAAAAAAATCCTAATCATCGTTTCATTGTAAAAAAAGTCAGCAGAAATGTTAAATCAAAACGACATTTATACAATATCTCTCTTGACAATATTCAAAATATAAACAATTCATCAGCAATTAAAATACCGATTTGCTTGCCCAAAGGTATGTCGTTATCCAATTGCAAAATAATGAGAGCTTTGATTTTAACCCGAATAACTGAAGTTGGTTTTTTTAAAATTGTTATTTATTTTAAAATGGTTCTTAATATTCTATGGAAGCTTTGTTTCGAAATATTCAAAAAATTCTTGTTCCAAATGGTTAGTTATAATCCTAAATAAAATTAATAATTTAATTAATTTTTTTCAAATTTGCCAAATTTGTTTGTATTATGAATATTACAAAGAAATATTTTGACAATTACTTTTATTTGTTGCAGTCATAAGGCAAATCAGTTGCCTAGTCCAGTTATTAGAGCATTACTGAATTATTGTAAAACATATTTAATTACAAAATTTTAATCATGCAAATGAAAACCAAAATATTTCAGAAATTGAAATATCGTATGAAATTCCCTAATTACACAATTGTTTTTCTAAATACTGAAGAAACAAAATAACTCGGTGTTACTTATCGCAATTAATATTTTAAAAGTACATTTTAGATTATTGAAATACATTGGAAATGCGCTGAAAGAATTTTTTTCAAGAATTAAATCACTTGTATGTAATTTCGAAAAATAATTTCACATTACTAATGGGATTAAAAATTTTAAGAAACATATTAAAATAATATATATATATATTAGGCGAACACTTGCAATTCATAAAAATTAGATTCTTCTCATATTAAGGCATATAATAACTTATTTTTCATGTAAATTTTATGTAGTGTTTTATGAAATAATCAAAAATCCTCTAAAACACAATCATATTTTCTGCGTTTTCAATCTATGTTATTTCGATCGACTGAAAGAAACAAGCTCTTCGAAATCGAAAGACTGCGATAAGCAACAGCTGTCACTCACAACATGAGATCTGCTAATCAGCCTACCCCCGCAGTGATGAACTAATAGCAAAAGGGGAAAGCAATCCTTTATTCCAAATCCTGACACTGTTAAGAACAAACCTGTTATTCAGACGCGCCGCTTTCCGTAAGTATAGCAATCTGAAGGTCGCCGACAGAAAGGTTAATTTTTTATTCCAAAATGGTTAGCAGTAACCATAGAAACTATTTTTGATATTATAATTATTCCGGCATGCAATATTGGAAAATTATGATTTTTTTTTTCTAGCAAGACATGAATAAAAACTATTCATATTTACTTAAAATCAAATCCCAAGCCAAGATTGAACTTCCAAAGTTCAATATCTCATACCTAGTTTTAAAATCTAGATATGCTACAATTCTTCGAATCATAAAATAGCATTTTTTTTTCTTTCAAAATGGGTAGTTATTTCTTTAAAAATACCTTTGGTAATAGTCGCGAGCTTGATCCAAGTGATGGCGCTTTTCTTGGCATCTCAGGTTTAGTATGTAAAGGAGATGAGAATAATTGAATTCTTGGCTATTCCTGTCTTATGGAAATCAGAATTTATGAATAAGAATTTGAACAAAAGAAGTAAGAATAAACTTTAAAGCAATGGTTTAGAACTCGAATCAGCAGCAGTAGCAAAAACAATAAAAATTATTAAGCTCTGAAATACGCTGGTGTGCAATTCAAATGTAAATTTAGCAACAATGTAAATTTTAAGCAACAATGTAAATTTTAAGCAGATAGCCATGAAACTGCAGAAAAGTTCTTGCGATCAGTACATTGAACACGTAATTCAGAAGAAAGTCATGCGCATACAAATATCAGGAATGTGCGGTTGTCGCGAGCAGCTCAAGGCTAGAATAAAAGGAATGACGGAGACGCAATTACACACATTCGCTGCAAATGCTAGCGAGTTCTTTCGTGAAATATGGTTAAAAGAAATCACCTGTGTGGTTTCACATGTGGAAGAATGATCGGAATATTAGAAGGGTGTAGTATGACCAGTGGGGCTGAAGAGTTCGGAATCAACAAAAGCGTCATTTCGCACGCTTGGAAAGTCTTCCGAACCACAGGTGCAGCTGTTAAAAAGATTGGTGGTAGCAAACTGCAGTGGATGACCGACATATCGTCCTGGAGGCGAAAAGAGTCCGAAACCAGTCAGCAAGCTCTATTGATCAGCAACTGTGAGCAGCAAAGGGGTGACGTGTCGCGGTTTACTGTCTTCAGACGCCTTCACAACGGAGGCCTATTTGCCTGCCGTCCTGAGCACTATATCCCTTTGAAAGTTGGCAATCGGCGACACCGTTTAGAGTGGTGCAAGGGGCAAAAAACTGGACATCACATCAATGGAGTCGTATCCTCTTTACGGATGAGAGTAGCTTTAGTGCTACAAGCAATTCCCGCCACCAATTGATTAGGAGAGAGGTAGGGACTCGGTTTTATACCAGTAACACAACGGAAAGTTACCGTTACGGTGGTAATGGAATTGTCGTCTGGGGAGGCATTATGCTGAACGGGAGAACTGAGCTCCATGTTTTCGACAAAAGTTCTGTAACCGAAGATCGCTTTTGTAAGACAGTGATCCTTCCCCATGTATGCATATTCCGAGGTTCCATTGGAACAGATTTCGTTTTTATGGACGGCCACATCACACTCCTGCTGTTCAGCAGCTACTGGAAAGTGAAGATATCACTCGAAAGGATTGGCCAGCGTGCTCCCCTGATTTAAATCCCATAGAGCATGTGCCGGATGCTTTGGGAAGACGCCTCGCGGCACGATTACATCATCCGGGGAACACCCAACAACTGAAACAGATGCCGATTGAGGTATGGGAACTCTTACTCTCAAGATCTCATAGAAAAATCAATTCACTTATTAATTACCATTTAAGAATATCAGACACTTATTCTAAGGATCAAGGGGAAATTCCTATGCCATAAATATTAGGGGCCTAATTTAAATGCGTGAAATGTAGGATACTAAGAAAAGATTTTTTCTAATCAGTGTCAGAAGGATATTCCTTCGAAACGATAGCCGTGCATGCAACAAAGGTAAAGAGAAAGATACAGAGAAGTGTTTTTCTTGCACAAATATAGTTTTAAAATCTTAATACTCGAAATTGAGTTTAGTCTGTTTATTTCAGTTGTATTAACGCCCCGTTTTAAAGCACTGCTGGGCTTATTTTAGAACGGACCTCGCAACTTTGAACCATGGCAGGATGACACCTGAGCTATCATCCCTCTCTCCAAATTTCCACATTATGGCAGTGGACGGACGTTTGGCCCCAATGGATTTAGCTCGCACTAGACCCGATGACGCGACGCTTCTTCGGTATGAGCGGGTCTCAAACTTGAAACACTTCGGTACCGAAGCCGTGACTTTACCACCAGGCCACCACGGTCTTCAGCTGAAATATTTTTTCGTTCAAAACCATCAAAAATTGTGATGAATAGAAAAAAATTATGTAATATCTTAAATATCTGTAAACTTTGTTCTCTGGTTTATAGATTAACAAAACTAAAAAATATTAATCACTGAAAGATTATTTTCTATTTATATAACTAATTTCATCAACATTGAAATTTTAAGCACCCTATTTCCTAATAAATTCCAGGGTCCTTGATAAAATTTTCGGATCACACTGGTCTGTTTACGGTGGGAAGAGGAGTCAAGTACATCGAAACACTTTCGTCACAGAATCGCTAATGGCGTGCTTCGTACGTTAACTGGAAATTGTCGCAGAAGTGAACATGGTCTTCGCAAACCGTCATTTACAAGACATTGTCTTAGGTTAAAAATTAATTCATTTCTAAATATTTTTTCCAGATTTCTTTAAGGCATCGGGCACTCCTTGTGGACTGCTTTGGCATATGCCCACATGTGAATTTCTTGCTAGCGCAAGGGATTTCACTTCGACGATGCTTGCAAACGATTTATATATATATATATATATATATATATATACAGAGAGAGAGAGAGCTTGTTTGACTTTATCATATCAAACTAATGAAATGCGCCATCTTATTATAAATGTAATATAACCCAAGGGATTCGCGATTATTCGAGGAAATAAGGCACCTTTCCTATTAGCACGCATGTTAGAACTTAGAATTACTACCCGTGATTTCTGCACCTTAAATATATTAAGTAATTTATCAAATGTAAAACGCATCCTTTGCCCGTCCGAGGAAAAGAAACTCCACATACTTTCGATTCTCCGCTGAAAGCCGATTTTCCACCCGATAACTAGATGAAAAAATGAATCCTCAAAGAAAGAAAGAAAGAAACGTTTACTTTTAGGCGTCTCTTTATTTCCAGCACATAAAGACTAAAACAAACAAAACGGACGGCAAATGCTTTTTGAAGCACTTCCGGAGAACAAATTGGAATTCGCAACGATACCTATATTAAACAACATTCTACAAAATTGTAGAACATAAAAAATATATAATATCACACATTGCGCAACACGCTGTGCAACCTGGAATTGAAATTTTTACTGTTTTTATTTGAAATATCTCTGATGTTAAAAGTTTCAAAAATTCTATTATTAGCAACACGCCTAATGACTTGAAAAGTTCCAATTCTTAGCACAATATTGTCGTACTTTTGTTCTTCTGTCGAAACCTAAATTATCTGTCTTCATCGGATCCTAAAGAATTCCCTGCAAAGGTGTTTTTTTTTTCCAAAAAATTCTATTGTGCGTTACGAAACATTGACGAGAAGGTTGGAGAAATAAATATTCGCATCTCTCTGTGTTACCATTGATGTATTATAGTTACTTTAATTTCGATGTACTTCGGTTTTCAGTCATTGTCGTGTAAGTTTTGGTTAATATAGCAATTTTAATTGAATGAAGAAATCAACCTGAATGTCTGAAAGAACTGAATAAAAAGTTTTTGTTTTGGAAAATAATAATTCAAAAACGAAACAGTTTTAAATACTTAACATCTTAGATTTCAATAGTGTTGTGGTAACTGAAGGCTAAAGACCGAACCAGCGTCGCTAGAGTCCAAGCCACATAACATAACCACTAGACAAAAATGATCCCCCGTGCCCAGAGTTTATTAACTGGCTTATAAAGCTAGTTCCACAATACTGCCCCCACCAGTGAGCTAACGGAGAGACGAACGATTTTATTGTGCCAGCATTATGGCGAACGTGTGAAAGTTGTTACTGTTGTGTCAAGTGTGTCTGACGACTTTTGCTTCGACAAATGAGTTTGACAACTTGTGTCGATTGCTTTTTGTTGCGGGTAGATGGCACAACGACAGCTGCACGAAGTTGCGTTGACAAGGTCACCAATGTAGTAACTGAGGATTAAAGACCGAAACCGCGACGCTAGAGTTCGTAGCCGCTTAATATAGCCACTAGCCAACAGTGATCACCCGTGTCTAGAGGCTGTTAACTGGCTTATAAAACTAGCGTCACAGTATTACTTTCCGTTAATACTTTTTTATTTTTCCCAGTGATATCGACATCGCATAGATATATAAAACATACAGTTTTCCAGAAAAATATACATCCATTATAATTTAATTTCCGCCATATGACACGTTTTAGTCGAATTGCGTCGATAGAACGGAAAATAGAGACGGGTGCATACATCGACAATTTCGCGGTGTTCTCGTCAAAAATGCCCGATCCTTTCATGCTAGTGGATGGAAAGCTTTGAAATTCGGTATAGTTTATTAAAATAAATCTATATGGCGAATGACGATTGAATGGAAATAGTACAACGGCGGATAGAGGATATACTTTTCAGTCCAATTCAGAGTGGAATAGTCTCGTGGTGAAGCAGCACATGACGAGACTTCCGACTCCAGCTTCCAGTGCAATTTTTATATTGCTTTAAAATTTAAAATTCCTTAAAAAATATCAAATTGTGTAAATTATTTTTAAATATTATTCCCACTAACAATCATTTTTTGATAAGGATTATTTTCAGAATAATCATTCAGTTTAGAAATGACGAATTCTTTATGAATATCACGTCGCGATTTTATAGGAAAAATGCGTTTGATGAGAACACCGCGAGATTTGACGATACATACGCCTTTCTCTGTTTTCCGCACTATCGATACAATTCGACTAAAATGTGCCAAATAGTACATTTTAATTAGATATATTTAAGGAATGTAATTCGATCAGAATTTGTCACACATGTGTATTTTAATTCAATATAGAGCATTGGACGCCATTTCGCCGACTTCCTGGTGCAGGGGTATTGCGTCTTCCCAGTGATGCGGACGCCCTCGGTTTGGGCATGGCTCTCTGGGATGGGTGCCCCCAGTGAGGAGGGGCTGTGCGAGCGAATGCGATACGGACGCATCTAAGACGTACTCTTGGCCCTATTTAAAGAGAGAGAGAGACGCACCCTCGGCTTAAAATCGATAACTGCGTCAGCGAGTTTGTCAATGGGCAAATTCCATTAGAAACAACAGACGCTATTTCGAAATTTTCCTTTATTTAGTAGTATTTTATGAAAAAGGGCATTTTTGATTAAAACATCGCAAGATGTACCTTTATCTATCTTCCGTTTTATGAGTGCAATCTAACAGAAACTACTCATATAGGTATATTTTAATTATCTAAGTGTTGAAATGTTGGTTTTGATTATACTATGTGCCAATAGAAGGCGACATGAGTTCGATATGCATGTTGTATATAGGACTGCTCACTAAATAAATTGACTTCTCTTCCTGCTGTCTCCAGCTAAACAGGTATGTGACTGACCCACTTGTGTCTCTATTCTTGCTTCGCTGCTCTGATATTAAACTCTGATTTGTTCACTAAGTCGTTTAAAAGTGGGCCATCAACCATTCGTATCTAATGAGAAGGAGCATTTTCGATGAGAAACGTCACGAGATGTGTTAAAATGCATGCCTTCCTATATTTGTCTAGTCATATTACTCATATTTCAGTTAGCGTTCCGTTGTAAAGCAACACCAGGGCTATTTTAGGGCGGACCTCGTCATCTTGAACAGCGATCAGATGACAAGGACGACACCAGAGCTGGCGCCCCACCCCTCTCCACACCAGCGGGAGAACGTTTTGCCCTGAATGACTTAACGTCCAACAGACCCCGTTACAAGACGGTTCTTCAATGGAATAGGGTCTCGAGCCTGAAACCCTACGGCTGACGAGCCGAGATCTCGCCACCAGGCCACCGTGGCTCCCTATCATTCACAGTCCGCTGTTACTGCCGAGGATTTTCAGATGGATGGCAATGCACGACCGTGCCGAGCTCGGCTTGTTGACCATAACATTGAGGGTCAAATGTGTGATGTGCCTTAACTTTTGGAGGCCTGTGTAGATTATACCTCACAGTGAATGCACAAAATTATATTTTGCATAAATAAACAAATTATTTGCAGTCAGAATTATGTTTGGCATAATTTAGTAATGTGATACATGGAAAATTTTCAATTAACCCTTTGACTGCAAAATTCTTTGAAATCGCTATTTAGATGCAATTTTCGCTAAGTTCAAATATCTTTCAAAGGAAGTGAATTGATACTATATGTTACGCGATAACAATATAATATAATACAATAAAAAACTGTAAGAGTAAAAATAAGCAGTCCAAATTGCGAAAAGCGTGGGATGCAACAGAAAATGAATGAATTGCCAACTTGTGGAAATCACAGGATACGCAGCTGGAGGGTTAAGAGTTATTACTGACTGCAATATATATATATATATATATATATATATATATATGAGAATTAGTTTTTGTATTCGTGAAGCATTAGAATACAATCAAAAATAAATAATGTAATCAATTTGCAATTTTTTTTCTTTTTGTAATAAAACTTTCTTTTGTAATTTTTGTAATAAAACCAGATTTTGTGACGAAAAATAATTGACAGTTGCATATTTATTAGTGATTACGAACTTCATTACTATGAACTCTACCATAAAATTGAAAATAGTACAATTGTTTATAAATAGAAAAAATTGTTTTGTTTCACATTTCAGAGGATAAAAAAATGTTATGCATTTTTATTTTCTATATCTTCTTCATATTATTTCAAAAAATTGATTTTTATGATTGTCTTGTTTTGAAGCTATAGTAAGGATATTTAAAGATCACTCATAATTATAAACAAAGCCACAAATGAACTCAAACCTCATTCTCCAAACTTCTGTATTTTACCTTCTTGATCTGCTTGCAATAGCATCCACTCAAACCCAAACATACCAGACTTTCAGAAGAAACAGTCAAACCCAAGATAAAAAATTATCTTCGCTGCTACAGTTCAATGTAGGGTTGAAAACTGTATGTTTTATGAGGAAATTATAAAAATTTAAAATTTTCCTGCATCGTCATATTTGAAATTAATAATACTTTTTTCCTAATTTGTAACACACTGAATCTATATAAATAAAAATGAATCTCGAAATGCATTGCTAAGTTCAAAACTAGAAAACGACTCGACCGATTCAGCTAATTTATTTTAAAAATATTTTCGTTAAGGCAATCGGAGGGTTCTTATGACGAAAAAAAGATGAAAAAACTGCGAGGAAAATGATTAAAATGACACTTTTCTTACTTTCCCACCAAAAATCTTTATTCCCCCCTCCCCTCCACCAAATGAGTAAGGTTGCAGGAAGCAATAAATTTTGTTTTGTTGAGAAAAAAATACGCGAAGTCGGTTGGTTTTCATTTATATATTCTTAGAAAATAGGAAATTTTAAAAAGAAAGAAAGAAAATAATTGCTTTTATACAGCTTATACTGATTTAAAACTTATTGTTTCAAACGGATGTTAATATCATTAAATTCATTTTTTATGGTGTTTCATTTTTTTCATGTTTCTATAGATTGTATTCTGATATAAAATTGTTTTGTTGTTATTCTAAAAGATAAAAATTCTTTTTTATACATAAATTCTTCATGAAGAGATCTTAATGTGTTTATTTTATTCTTGAAAGCATTTATGTATTAACTATTTTTTATATATATTTTTAGTGTTTGATGCATTTCAAATTAAACATTGTTAATCAATAGGTTATTTGGGATTCATTCTTAAGTACTTTTAATCAAAGTAAAACAGAATAAAGGAAATTAAAAATTTCTTTACCAATTTTCGTTACCCCAAATGGTGTAGAAAATTCATGCATTTGCTTAACATAAAACATTGTCCCTCTAGCTGCCAAACATTTGTCATCAATCAAAATATAAGAAAGAAGTGTTAGGATTATCTTTAGTATGTCTTCAAATTGATTAGGCTGTATGGATATTTAATCTATGCCTGCCCAAAATAAAAGGGAAGAAAAGGTGAGTAAGAAAGGAAAAAAAGGATTTGTAGAAATAAAAGAAAAAAAGAGTTTGAAGAAAGAAAAATAAAGGGGGGGAGGAAAGAAGGGTTTGAGTGTCATTACTTCTTCTGTGTGCAGTATTTTCTTCGTTGTTTTTAAATTTTGTTTCTCTCGAAATTTTTAAACTCACTGGATTTTCCATGATTGCCGCTTCATAATCTTGAATTAAAAGTAGGATTGGTCATAATGTTACTTAATGCCTCTTCTTTGTAATGGTACACGGTTAGCAGTAAAAACATTACTGAATGATGTGATCGAAGCAACCTTCCTAAAGGGAAAATATAAGGGAGAAGATGTATTGATACTTCACATCCCAATGGTACTAAATGAAGTACCATTTGAATTTAAACGACTGCAATTTCCACTGTAGCTGGCTTTTACTATGACCATAAATCTCAGGTTCAGTCTTTGATATTTTGCGGAATTAACCTTTAAAACACATGCTTTTCTCTTGGACAGTTGTATGCAGCCTGCTCCTGTATTGGAAAATAGTCAAATTTATTTATTTACTCGCCAAGTAATCATATATATACATATATATGTATATATATATTGTGTACCATGAAGCATTACAATGAAAATAAAATCACATCATTACTTAAAACTTTCAATGTACGAAATGGAAAACTTATTTTTGTAAGTTATCATTGCTTGTTATTAAGGCATAACTCAATAAATAAATTGATTACTGTGAGTCAGTTTTTTTTTAATTTATTTTTTTCTATTAGCCTCAACACAACAATAACTTTAGATAATGCGAAGTCTGTCAGGGCAGCTAGTTATTCATAAAACTTAAAAAACCGAGAGTTTGAGCAACCAATGTGGTAAAAAAATGTAATAAATAAAAGTTGTTTCATAATAAAGATGACATTTTTTAAAAAATGAAAAAAGTTAGGAAGCAAACAAAAAAAAACTTGTACAACAGATTTAAAAAAAAAGGTTTTCTTTCATTTCAATTAGTAAAAATGCTTAAAAAGTAAACACAAATCTATCGTTATGATACGAAATTCTTTTATTTTTATTTCTCTTTCTTTCCGAAATATGTAATTTAAGCCCATTTCAATTCAATTACTTAAGACTATAATCAGGAAATATTAATTACAGTTAATTAATATTTAGTATTAGCGTCAATTTAATTTAATAAATGTATTTTTAAAAAACCCATGTCTCTATTCAGATAAGCATTCAGTATTGATTAAGAAGGTAAAAAGTACATCAATATTGTACAATAATCTCATTTTATAAATTTGTTTATTAAATAAAGTGTCATCAATCATAATTCCTATGAAGTTAACAAAATAATCCTTTAAATAAAGTCACAAATGCTAAGATGTTAAATTTAAATTTAATAAATATATTACACTAATAAAAAAAATAAACATTATTATTCTATAGATGCTCTTTCGCGTACAATGACAATTTAATACAAGGGATATTTTACACATACATGTGTCACACACAAGTATTACACATGATTAAGTGTGAGAATGTAAAATGAATTAGATATAATAAATGCAAATGAATACTTAAGAAGTTAATAGACAATATGCTGTAGTACAGATATCAACAAGAGTCTTTCCCACCCATATTTCACACAAATATACACTAAAATCTGATTCTGGTCATTTTTTCTTTCTCTCAGCAGAACAATTAGAGCAATACCATTTGCCTTTGGGTTTGCTTGTAAGTCCAACACAAGCAAAATGAAACCATTCAATAGGGCACTAGAAGAAAAATATATAAAATCAACTGAATATATAAATTCAAGAAAATTGAATATATAAATTCAATTCAATTAAAAATTATAATAAGTTTGAAAATAATTATTCAGCAGGAATGGGTAATTTCTTTTAATAACGATACATATAGCATTCCAGTCTATGGGCAAAATAAAAGGGTACTTAAAACTAAAATTTAGCAACTGCATTTCAGCTTATACAATTAAAGAAAAACATGCATGCAGAAATAAGGTTTGGCAATAACTGAACTTTACTACCATAATATTGTACAAATATCCATGCATTTTAATAAAATAGTAATTTTTCCTTTCAATGACAGGATGTAAAAAAAAAAATAACAGCATTAAAATATCTTTAAAAACATGTTGTAATGCAATGCTGAATCAATCTATTTCATTTTTTCAATTAATGAAGTCATTTCTAAAATTCCAGCTTCTGTACATTTTTATAGCAAATATCAATTTCTTTCACCCTTTAATAAAAGAAGAGGGGAGCAAGAAATACAAAACATTTTTGACACATTAAATTATATAGTTTCTCATAAATAACAAACATAAAATTCACTATCATGAGAAATAATTCAAAAAATTATTAAGCTACAATTTTCTCACTTTTTAAAGCATTTATTGCATATTCAGTTTTAATATGCAACAAAAATTTTAACTATATATTAGACGATTATAATTAATGAGATTTGAATAATTTACTATTTAAGAAATCAAAAGAAGATTCAAATATTATAATCCAAAAAGTCTAATATAAGTGCATTTACAGAAATATAATAAAATAAATTAAAAATTTTAGGAAAGGATTTCCAAATAAAAATGGGGGGGGGAAGACAAATAAAAGAAAAATGAACCCATATATATAGTTGTTTATATCAATTCATCAGGGAAAAAAAAGTCATGTCTAAATTGAATATTAATACCACTTCAGATTATTCTATCTAAAAAAATGTTCCTGCCTACACAGACTGTTATTCTTCTAAAAAATATCTCAGATATGACTGCCATAGATTAACTAATGAAAATTGTAATAAAAATTTTCATGTTCATTGGCAATAATCATTAAAAAATTGGGGGGGGGACAAAAACATAAGGATTAGCAAGAAAAAAGTTACCCACTTCAGAGGGTTCTAAAATGCTTTCTATTGATCCAAATGATTTAAAATGTTTGAACAGCAAATTATTGAAATGAGATGCTTAACACATTTATTAAATAAATAAAATTAGTACAAAAATTGATGTAATACACATAAAACCATTTAATAGAGTTTATAATTGTTGAATAAAGTAAAATTAAAATTGCTCAATATGTCCTTTATTTTTAACAATATACTCTAATAGAACCATTTTTTCTATAGATGACTGGAGTAAATTAGCCAGAATATTAAAAATATGGTGCACAACATTGTCCTTCAAATCTGGTAGAGATGATGTCCTTTGATGGTAGATGGTGTCCTTCCAATAACTCCAGAACAAAAGTAAAGTGTAAGGTCCAACAAGTAAGGTGGCCATGCTATTGGGAAATAATGGCTGTGTGGGATTAATCGATTCATTATTTGTTTGCTCAACCTTTCTGCATTTTGTTTTGGCAACTGTAACAATTTCAGATTTGTATCGTATCGTATTGTTTGTAATCGTTATCATTTTCTTTTCCCCTTTGTGTATACATTCGAATTTTTTTCTAAGTCACTTTTTCTTAGTAGTAATAAAGTTAATAAAGGACATTGATACGGTGTATTTTTGTCGTATCTAACATAATGATGCTCAAAGGAAGTCATTCAATGCTATTGTTTCATCTTTTTTAAATATCAACAGTATAACCGGATTTATGGAGATTGGAAGAAATTGGAATATCAAATTCATGTGAAGATAAGACAAGCACTGAGACAGAGAAGACTGCGTTGGAACATTTTGAGAAAATAGTAAATAGAAATCAGGAAAGAAGATATGAGATAAGTTTACCTTGGATTCGATATCGCGAAGAAATTTTTGACAATCAAAAGGAAGTTATAAACAGATTGAAATCCACAACAACTAAGTTGAATACTTCTGGAAATCTCGAAGATTATAACGCAGTTTTGAAAAATGTATACATGATTGTGTAATAAAAGAACCAGCTGCATCAAAATCGAGTTCAAAGGGACACTATCTTCCTCACAAAGGTGTTTTCAAAGAGAATTCTACAACTGCTGTGATGCCATTTTTTGATGCCGCTTATCGGACAAGAGGATGCCCTTCTCTCAATGATTGTTTAGCCAAAGGACCTAACTTGCTGGAATCGATCCCTTCTGTCTGTTCAAAAAGTAAAGTTTTGGCGTATTTGCTAATATTAAAGTCGCTTTTCTTCAAATTTCTGTGCGAGAAGAAGACCGAGACTGCTTACATTGCCTTTGGTGGTGAGACAAACAACAAAAAGAAGTGACGATATTTCGACATTGTCGTGTTGTTTTTGGAATTAATTGCAGTCGATTTCTTCTTGCTGGTGTCATGGATTTTCATTTGAGACATTGCAATGAAGACAAAGAAATTGTCGATAAACTGAGATCGTCCTTTTATGTCGATAATTGTGTGACATCCGCCGATTCTGAAGAGATGTACGCCTTTATCCAAAAGGCAACGACTATCATGGCTGAAGCTAAATTTGATTTGAGATGTTGGGAACACTTACATTTTAATCAGAACCGACAAAAGTTTTAGGACTTCTGTGGGACAAAGTCGAAGATGCATTGTTTTGCGACATAAAGGGTATAAGTTTAGGTGATCTTCCAGTAACTAGAAGAAATGTTCTATCGGTAGCACAAATAGTATTTAATCCAATGAGGTTAAGCTGTCCTTTCAAACTGCTCCCAAAGTTATTACTGCAGAAGAGCTGGAAGGCTAAATTAACTTGGGATACTGAATTACCTGAGCAAGAAAAGAAGGAATTCTAGAAGGGGATGAGAGACCTGCCTTTGTTGCCAACATTACATACACCCAGAATGGAAACATTGGACGGAGCACATTATAGACACTTCATTTTTTTTTTGTGTGATGCTTCAATGTTTTCATATGCTACATCTATTTTTCTAAGATCTTAAAATGAAGCAGAAACTAAAATACTTCTTCAGAGCAAATAAAGAGTGTTTCCTTTGCATAAAATAACAATTTCGAGACTGGAACTACTTGCCTCCCTTATAGGAGCTAAGCTAACTTCATTTGTGAAGATGAATTTAGGAATCAAGATTGATAAAGAATACTATTGGACTGATTCCTCAACTACCTTATACTGGATTCAGCATGATGATCCATGGAATGTTTACGTAAAAAACAGAGTGGAAAAAATTAGAAAACTTTCCAATGTGAATGATTGGAGACATGTCCCTTGAATAAGCAATCCAGCATATCTACCTTCACGAGGGTGCTCTGTCAAGAAGATGATTTAATCTCGATGGTGGGAAGAGTCCTGAATGGCCCAGAAAATATGTGGATGAATGGCTAGCCTCAGCCATCGTTTAATGAAGATATTTTCATGGAAAAGAAAATTACAGCTGTAAGCCTAGTCGATGAAACATCTGATGCATGGCTTTTGTCTTACTTTTCAAGCTACAGGAAAACTGTAAGAATGGTTGAGGGGATACAAATATTTCTTCACAATATTTCAAGACCAAAGCCAGAGCGACTTAAGGGAGAACTGACAGTTAAGGAAATAGATAAAGCTGAAAGAAAATAATCAGTATTGTGTAAACTGAACCATTTGCTGAAGATTATTTAAAACATCTGAATATTTCTTTCTTCAAAGATGAGTCCAGATTGCTTTGAGTTGAGACAAAACTCACCGAGAGAGATGACTTGGACGAATATAAAACTCCTATTTTGCTACCAAGCCAATACAAATTGATGAGACTGCTTATTCATGAACAGCATGTGACAAATTTACATTATGGATCAAACAGTTTGCTATTGCACTTGCGAGAGAAGTACTGGATAAGTAACACAAAGAAAGCAGTACGCAAAGTGATCTTGCAGTGTGTACGACATCAAAGGCATGAAGCAAAGTACCCTTTGTCAACACCTCCTGTTCCATCGCCAGAGAACAGAGTTTGAGATGCTTCTGTATTTGAGATTGTCGGTGTGAATCTTGCTGGACCCCTCATGCTTCAGGGTGGAGAAAAGAGTTGGATTGTGTTATACAATTGTGTTGTATTCCGGATTGTGCACCCTAAACTGATCCAAGAACAGAAGCTTTTTTACTGAGTTTTCGAAGATTTATTGCTCGCTGTGGACGTCCGAAAATTATGCACAGTGATAACAACACTAATTTTGTTGGTTCTTGTAACTTGCTTAAAACCTTTGATGCTAACCTGATTCAAAGACAGGCCACTGCAAAAGGCATAGACTGGAAATTTATTCCCCCCGTCTGCACCTTAGTTGGGCGGATTTGGGGAACGCTTCTAAAACGTGTCCTGGGCAATGCTTTCCTTTCTTATGAAGAATTGATAACTTTACTTTGTGATAGCGAATCAGTGATAAATTCACATCCTTTAACCTACATTACTGAAAACTCAGCTGATCTGCATTCTATAACTCCAGCTATATTTCTACAGAATATTGACGGTGGGAGTCCCTGATTTGGACCACCTTGATATAATCAGTCTCTCAAAAAGACTGCAATAACTACAAAAACTGAGAGGAGACAAGGAAAAGATTTAGATCAGCATATCTTGGTCAACTCATTTTAAACAAGTCTTATGAAAACTGCCGGTTTTCGGAAATTGGGGAAATAGTCTTAGTTGAAAAGGAAGACATCAAAAAAACTTTTTGGCTGATGGGACATATAATTTTTACTTTTCCTGGAAAAGACGGTAATATCCAATTTGGCAAAAGACAAAACAAGTACTGGTGAGTTTCTCCGACCTGTTCAGGGCAATCGAGGTCAAATCTTCAGCTGGGAGAGTGGAAGACGTCGAATCAGGTACTGGTATGGATGACATAGGTGAACAGTGTCTAGAGATAAACTCTAATGAACCTAAAATTGCTCTACAGAAGAAACTGCAGAAACTAGCTACCACAAAAAGTGGTAGAGAGAGGAAACTTCCTTCTAGACTTAAAGATTATGAACTTTGAATTTGTTTAATGTTTGATAAAGACCCTTTAACAAAGGTGGGAGTATGTGGAACTAACCTGTTCATTATTTATTTTTTCAAATTTTCTGTATTTTGTTTTGGGAACTGTGATAATTTGAGATTTGTATTGTATTGTATTGTTTGTATTGTTATCATTTTCCCCCCTTTGTGAATACATTCGAATTTTTTTCTAAGTAACTTTTTCTTAGTAGTAATAAAGTAAATAAAGGACATTAATACAGTGTATTTTTGTCGTATCTAACAGGCTGATAACTCGTGCATCTATGAAATGCCGTATTAACAATTGCTTTATATGATGATCAATAGGAGGTAGTGTACTATCCTGCATGATAAAGTCTTGAAGGCATCCATGCAGTAGAAGAGTTGAGATTACAAAATACCTCAAAATATCATGATACTGTTGTGCTGTGACGGTACAGATTTGGATTTCATTTGAAGTCATCCCTTCAAAGAATATGGCCCAATAACAAAGATAGCTGTAAAACCACACTACCGCTGTCACTTTTTCAGGATGGAAAGGCACATATTTACCTATCAGCATAAAAAAACTAAATAACGGAAATGAGCATCTCGAGTTTTAATTTTTAAAAAAATTAATTAAAAATTAAACTGAAATCAGGTCTTTTTTCATGATTATTTTTGAAAATATTAATCAAAAAATAAATTTCACCCCATTACAAAACTTTAAAAATAGCCCTGCTAATGATTATTAATTTAGAAGTTGTACAATTCTTGTTGCTTCATTAGCATATTTGATTGACTGATTTTCAGGTGGATACACACTTCTGTGAGATTTGTAAGATAGTCAAATCACACATACGCTTTTTTAATAATGCCTAGATGCCATGGGTCTAGTCTCTTTTAGAAAGTTTCATGTATATAATGTGGAGAACATATGCAAGATAATTAAAGTGATATTGATTAATATTACTGATTGCTCAACAAAGATGACAAGGTGAATAATAAAACAATTATATTCATACAATGAACATATCTTGAGATATAAAAAAATATTGTACATAAAAGAAAAATTATCAACCTCAAGAGAATTGAATCGATCTTCAGATCTGATTCCTAAATCCATTTTTCTGCAGAAAAGCCAACACAAAATTAATATAAGTCTAAAAGACACTGGTAATAACTGTAATAACTTAGAATTGAAGTGTGAATATCACGAATCAACATACCTCAGCTTATTAACCTTCGCTGCAATCCAACATAAAAAAAAATGTGAAACTAACTACATAATGTTCATAAACAATCAAATTAAAACTAATCACTAAAATTAGATTAAAACAAATGATGACCTATAAAATAGAAATTACATTGCCAAATACAAAAAAAAATTAATTAAGAAATGCTGAACAGAAGAGAAGAAAAATGGAATTCAGTACTACTCACATGCAAGTTCATGAACATTTTGGGGATATTTGAGATAAAATGGAAGCTTATATAAAAAAAAAGATTGAAATCTGCTATGCATATTTCAATGTATCATGTCAGAACATAATTTCTTGAATGGCCAATCATTGAAAACGTTTTACTTAATTTAATAACCTAATCTACTTTTAAAAAGATTTTTATTAATGTTTGAAGTAAACATCTCAACCAAAAGTGGCAGATTTTGAAAACATATGGATTAATCAAACAATTTAAAACTATTTTTCAAAAAGATTTTTATTCAAGTTTGAAAAAAGCTTTCAAGGAGTTAAAAAAGCTGAAAATTTCCTCACAACAAAAAGTGACAAATAGGAGGTTAAAAAGATCTTTATTTCGAAATTGCAGCCATTTACCAATATTTTTGAGTCTTCTATAGCCTATTTTTGAGAAAATTGAAATTAAAAATTTCCACTCCTAGCCCACTCATTTTCGTTGGTGCCAAAAACCTCATCTCAATGAACCTCCTTGAAGAATCGAATGCTTGTGCAATTTAAATTGCATTTTTATTTATTTTAATTGTTTCATTGAATTAGTAACTTTAGTATTACAAACGATCAAAAAAACTTTGTCTCGCATTGATTGTTTAAAAAAATATCACATTTCCTATTTATTTTATTTTATATAATCATGTGCTCAAAATGACATTTTTCTAGGTTTTATTTGCTATAGTCATTAACTTATTTTTTTTAAAACCAGAGTTTTTGTAAATGCGATGGCAACGCGTTACTAAAAGCTGATTTTTTGAGATGCTCGTGCAGATAGTAAAATTTCCCCTTTTCTCTTATGATTTTTGCTGATACCAAAAACCTGATCCCAAAACAACATCCTGTTCTGACATGATAATAAACAGTAATTACTATTCATCCTTGCATACATATAAAAAAATGTCAAAGGAGAAGTAGCTAGATACTAAAAAAACATTATGAACAATAGTAGGAAATTCTTATACAAAGAGATGTAGGTTATTTTTCAAATTTCAAATTATAAAATTGGAAATTAAAATATTAAAAAGTTTTTAATTAAAATTATTTTTAAAACAATTACAAAAAAAATCTGAAAATGTTGCACAGTAAAAAAAATGAAATATAATTTTTTTTTTAAATGTCAGTTTAAATATTTCTTGTACAATAGAGAATATTTTGAGCTTTGGATTTATAAGAAAAAAATGTGCATTGGTGAAGCTTGCTTTACAAAACTGTTCTGAAACAAAGAAACTATATTTATATTGTAATAATTGCTTTTGAAGACAAAATGATAATAATTATTATAATTTTTTTGCCACATTTTGGAAAAAGTTCTTGAATGTGTATTCTATCACAAAAGGTACCAATATCTGATAATGATAGATATTTTCTTTTAAGGATTAGATTTTCTTTTGATGTTTTTTCAATAATACATTCTAACATATTTATAAATCTTTACATCTTTTAGCAGAAGGATTTATCCTTTTGTAATTTGAAATTACAACTGCAATTCAAATTTCAAACAACTTGTCTCATGACTATTTTTTTACAAGTTCTTTTAAAAATCTTAAATTTTGGGGCAGTAAAGCAATGCTCTTATTAAATCAAATAGCATGAAATGGCTTAGTTTCTTAATTCTGAAAATTGAGTGCGTAATATTTTTTGTAACTATCTATTACATAAATTTTTATTACCTTTCAAACCATTTTCTTAAGCAATTATATAAAGATTTGATGCTAATTACACTGTAGTACTCATGCCTACTTACTACCACTAAAAAATCTTAAAAGCTTTAAATTACATTTTTAAAAAACTGTAATTACAGAAACAGTGAAATTTTCTAATATAAAATGATTTTAAGTTTAATTAACAGCTTACAAATCACCAATCGTTTAAACTTTTTTAACACAATTGAATTACAGATCACTACTCGAATGAAAAAAATAGAAGATTAAAAAATTTTGTATAACAACTCCTGAGTGCAATATGCATCAGTGATGATTATTAAGAACAATATTTTCCAAGTTTTTTCAGCTTATTATAGCTTTTTGTAGCTGAAGTATTCCGAAATTCATTTTGGCTGCACAGAGAAAGAGTTAGTAATTGAAATCATTACAAGAAAAATATGAAGAAGCATTTTTCATATTCATTTCCAATTTTTCATATTCAAAATGAGTTGCTTATCATTTTAGCCAGGTCTTTTGCTGTACGAATAACCTCAAAAAAGAAACATCCAAGTATGCAGATATCAATCTTCATTGTTAACTATTAAATTGGCATGAGATTGTTTGCTATAGAAGTCCAACAATCATAGATCACAGGAAGTTTTGAAAGAAAATTATGATTTATTTCTTCTGTTGCAAGAAAGATTTTTGCCAAAGCCAATTCAATATTTTTGATACATAAATTCCATTAAGGATGCATTAAAAATTGTGGCGCTCTTCTGGTTGTTAACTGCATTTAAAGATTGATAATTCTATATCTTGAATCCAAGTGCAAATTTATTGAATACTACAGATAATTCTTCAGAATTTCCAAATTCCTCTTCTGAGATTTCAATGTACTGTAAAAAATGATGAGGATTTGTTGTATTTCCAATTTTGCTTATACAATTTTTGGATAGTACCATTTTCTGTTAAAATGCGTCTTTTTGTATGCGCAAGAAAGCCATGACAAACTGAAATAGTACTGTTAGCTCACTCTTTTTTTTAACCACTTAATAGTAATTTGGGCATTAAAACCATTTCCTATCATAACAAAACCTATGAGTGAAAACTTATGGAATGGAATGATATTCCAAAGTAAATGGATGATAATAATAAAAATTCATATTCTTTTACTTGCCTCAAGTATTTCCAGTGCAACCAGTCTTGATTAATTTTGAAAAGAAATTTTAAGTTTATTCAGTAAGTGGTTAAAGCTTTAACCCTTTCGCGACGGTTGCCGTATATATACGGCAGTCACTTGATGCATCACAGCGGCTGACGCCGTATATATACGGCAGCCACTTTTTCGTCCACAGCGGCTGACGCCGTATATATAAAGCAGCCACTTTTTGGTCCACAGAGGCTGACGCCGTATATATACGGCAGCCACTTTTTCGTCCACAGAGGCTGACGTCATCTAGATACGGCGGCGAAAACGTGGCGAAACGTGGCGAAGTATAGTCAGTCACTCTGTTGCGAAAAATAGCGAAGAGTGGCACAGGCGCGCCGTCGCGAAAGGGTTAAAGAATGCAATTATCTTAGTAATTTGTTTCTTTATTCTTATTCATGCCTGCTCCTTAAGCAGCAAAGTATTCACAAAAGGTTTCATTCACATGTATTAGTATTTATGAGGAAATCACAAGTTACAAACATAAGTGTAAAAATTTTCATGGACAACAAAACCTCTAAAATGTAGTGCTATTTAAGTAATAAATACAATTACAATAAACATTCTTTCTAATTTGTTTGGCACAATTATTTACATACTGGGAGTAGGTCTTCATCTTCCAGGCTGTTTAAGATTACTAATGTTTATTTTAACAATACAATATTAAAAAAATAATTTATAATGTGGACTTTTATTAAAATTCTTTAAAAAATTTCAATAACAAAGATTGAGAAAACAAGATTCAATAAAAAAAATTTAATAGATTTTTTATCATGAAATTAAATTTATTTTACAACAAAATATATGTGGATATATTTTTGAAGTGTATTGAATAATTTAGACTAATATAAATTTGTACAAAAAGAATTTAAAAAATAAAAGTTAAAGCAATGTTCAAATATTTTGCTAAATGTACCTCTTTCGAATCTCATATTTAAATAAGTGAATTTCTTTTGATAGTAACATTTTCATTGTTTAATGCAACATGTATTTAAAAAGAAATAATGTTTAGTATCCATTGACTCAAAGGCACATTTTGTTTTAACTTATTTGCATTATTTTTTAAATAAATTTATTAAGGGATTAATCATCCCAAACTTTGCTTTTACCTTTGCTTAGAGATAGTATTTCATATAAATAAAATATAAAATAATAAACAGAGGAAATATTCTTGAATTAAGAATATTTATTTAAAAGTAAAAGATACATAAATATTTTATTATTTTTGATTAATAATCAGTTGTTCAGAATTTACATTAAAGGGACCATTTATTCAAAAATATCATACTTAAAGCGAATTTTTTAAAATATTAAAATATGGAGAATTTTTAAGTGTAAATCAACAATGACTGAACCACACAATCAAGAATAATTAATTTTACCTGTTCAATTTGCCTAAATATCCTCTTTGTTTCACTATTTTAATGCATGCATGTAATAATTGCACAAAAAGAAAAAAGAAACATTCAAATTTTCATCAAATTAAATTTTTAGGTGTACTTGGTTTTGCTTTCTAAAGTTGTAACAAAGGCAAATTCAATTTTGATTGAATTTGCAAGTAAATGCCAGTTACTGATCAAAATATAAATCAACTGTATGTATTTATTATGAGCCAAATTCATTTTCATCATCAAAATCAAATTCATATCAGTCAATAATATCAATTAGATGAATATAAATATGAAAGATTCAAATAATAATGTTTTAATATATTGTTAAATTTGAGTCCAAGCATTCACTATTACAAAAGCACACTTAATAGTTTAAGAATCATTTTTTGCAGGGAAAAAATATAATTTTTGCAGGAGACTTACATCTGGATTATCACAGCCAATCATCTCACCATAGGACACCTGATGACAGAAGCAATAAGTGGGCTCATTAGGGTCAACAGGCATATCGAGAACATCAGATGGATGATTTATGGTTAACGCGGCCGGCAGAGCAGCAATTTCAGGCCTGCAAAAATTAGTCATCTTGTAAATACAAAAAAAAAAAAAAAAAAAAAAAAATGCAACACAAACAGTCGAATGACAATGAATCAATTATAAGTTATTGAAGTGAACAAATTATTTTACTGATTCATCAAATACTTTGCTGATAATAATTTTAATGTTGCAATGATACCCGTTTTAAGCTTTGATATGGTAATATTCTAACTTCAACATTTATAGTTTTAAAAAAGTCTTGAAAATTATATAAAGTTTTAAGACATTATGTAAGCTTTATTATGGGATAACTCAATTAATGAATTGTTGCCGAAATAATAAACTGATATTTTCTTCATTCAATAAGATAAAATATTGACTACTTGCTTCAAACAGTCATTTATTCAAAAAAGTTATTATATATATATATATATATATATATATATATATATATATATATATAT
>JAOUZG010029335.1:5180394-5193832 GCA_026289955.1 Argiope argentata
TATATATATATATATATATATATATATATATATATATATATATATATGAGTTGATAGACACATTTGTCTCCATTACATAATATAAACGGATATCCCCCACATAAGATAAATCCCCACATAATATCAATAACAGTTATTTGTTGTGGATGGGGAAAAAAATGCAAGGATTTTAAACTCATAATTCAAGATTGCAAACATAAAAACCAAAACTATAATCATATAATAACTGTTAAAGCTAGAATATTATTTTAATTGCCAACTTAAATGTTGAGAATAAATTAGTTTACAATCTGACAAAAAAAAACTATATTAATGCAGAATTTAAATCATTTCTTCAAACTAAGAATAAAAATTTAAAATGCATTTTTTTTTTTTTTTTTTTTTTGTAGATATGCTACAAAGATCCAGGGAATATACTCTTTGCAAAATCATAGCATTAAGTTTAGATACTAACATATCTAATGCTCTAACAAGAAAATTTTAAACAATCTAAATCAAATCCCAGGTTTTTCAATACAATGGGAAAAGTAATCAAGATGACATGCCGTTGAGTAAATTTTCCTTCATTTATTTCCTTTTCATGGCATTTGCATACCCACCACCACCACACACACTTTCTTTTTCTTCAAGTCAAAAGCAATAAGATTTTTTTCTTTTTCCATTTTGTTTCACTACTTCATTACATTTCACTAAATGATTTTTAAACAAATCATTGTATTTCTCCATAAAATAGAATTTTTTCTCCCCCCCCCAAAAAGGGAGGGAGAGATGATAATTTCTTTTTAAATGTATTATACCATAACTGTAACTGTAAAAGTGTAACTGTAAAAGTTTATTGACTAACCTAACTATTTTCAAATATCAAATTTTTAGATTTTACTAGACATATATTTAAAATATATATTTCTTAATCTGAAGAAAATTTTTCAATTAGACCCAATGTAACACTATTTTAATCAAATAAACATAACTTGTGGGATTGTTTATTAAAATGAAAAACAGCCTGAATCTTCAAATTCTAAAAGGAAATATTAAAAACTAATTTTTAAAATTCTGAATATTTATGCTTCTTATGGCTTTAATATATTAATTACCAAAACATAAATTGTTTCAGTTTCTCAGCAAAGAGTTGAATCTTCTGAATTTATTATAAGGCCGAAACACCATTTACTTTGAATTTTTCATGGATAGGCTAAATACATCTAGATCTATAAAATTCAATTAATCAAATCCAACTCATATCATAATCACTTAAAATGTCTTCAATCCTAAATTTCACTTTCATTTAGCAACCTTCTTTATAAATTCAATTAACAAATACATAAATATGATGTAGCTACTTAGTCATTTATAAAACTTGATAACACATACTGAATAATAAGTTGCTGTTGTTTGAATTTCTTCCTGATAGATTTTGGAATTTCATCATCATCTGAAGTAGCTCTTTTCCTCTTTTTCTCTTTCTCATTTGATTTTCGGCCTTTCTCTAACAAAATTAATGAAAACATTACAGAAAACTTTTTATTAGTGATATAGATTTATGGACACAATATCATTAAAATGCTTTGTTGTCATGGTAAATGTCATAAAAAATCTAATTGATTAATGATAAAAATAAAAAAAAGGTAACTAAATCAAAAGCATTTGTAGAAAGTTCAAGAACTGTATAGTTAACTTTTGGAAAATATCTTTTCCTGAAATAAGTTTTGAATAAAGTATACTTTTTAGTAGAAATATTACATTTATAGCCATAAATTAGTATTAATGATAAAATTTTAAAATGGAATAAATAAACTTAAAGATTTAAAAAGGCATAAATTCTAGCTATAAAAAATCATAATTTTCATAGCTTTACAGCTCATTATAAAGCTATTAAAATTGTTAACTGGTTTGATGAAATTTAACTATTGAAAAAAAATTCTTTTTCTTTAATATGAGGATCATATTAAAAGAGCACTATTTCCCTGAAACACTCGGTGTAAACATACAACACAGGAAAACAAGTTGGGGATTAAAAGAAACATTATTATTCTATAGCATATACTGGTTTAAATGTCCACAATTTTCTACCTGTACATGTTTTTAATGTTAGAAAATTGTGAAAAAAAATTTATGTTCCTCACAAAATTAATTTCTTCATATATTTAACAATTTTTTAACAATTCATAAGTTTCAATAAGCAAATTCAGTCAAATTTAAATAAATCAGAATTTTTTTCAATCTTTTTTTTCTTTCTTTGGTAGAATCTATAAAGTAATAAACTTACTTGCAATTTCTTAACGTTGCATAACATCTTTATACATACACATAATTCTAATAATAAATTCCAGTTCAATTTTTATAATTTTGTAGTAGCTAGAATTGATAAATAATGAATGTGGAATTTTGCTTTTCTTTCTTACTTTTATGCACAGCATCAGATTCTGGTGCATGTGGATTTAGAGCTTTATCTTTTAAATCAGCTTCAAATCTTGCAAGATCAGCATCCAAGCGTCTTATATGCTTATCAACCTAGGAAAATGACAAATATTTTAACCAGACCATGAATTAACATAGATGAAGAACTAAATAGTTAACTTTAATAAAATGTAATTAAAGATAAAATGCATTTGATGATATAAACATAATTCAGTTCTGCATTTTCCTTTTAAAATAAGTCAATATTTTTGTAGGAAGCAGCTATTATGTTTTTAACCTGTATACTATTAACAAGTATACTGTAAAAGATAAAATAAGCCAATAATATCTGACAAATACTATAAATATATATAAAATGCTAATTAAGCAGAACAGAAATCGTGTTTATTACTTGCTATAGAATGGCAACATTCAAATATCAACAAGCCATCATATGAATGAAATATTTTTGCATGTGCATTAAATCCAAAGCTTCACCCGGTTAATAAATGGTGCTGCAAAATATTATTAGAAATATTCTGGAGATGTTTTGATATCTCATCAAAACGTATATTCAGTTGGAAGAAAGAAGATGTAAATGAAATAAAGAAATAGATTTCAAACAAAAAGTATAATCAAGTGGAAAAATATACTTCACTTTTTTGAGATAAATAATCATGATAAATTTTCAAATTAAATTAACAGTTTTCTCACATTAACATCAAAATAATAACCAAACTTCCCAAAACTTGCCTAAAACTGTTGTTCTGGATGGATGTCAGAAATGGTAACAAATGCTTTTAGAGTGAAAAAAAAAAAAAAATGACAACATGTTGTCTCAAAATATTTCAATTTCAGCGACCATACATTAATTTGAAGGTAGTTGTATTGTTATGACTTCCCTACAGAAATTGATATTCATATTTTCTGAAACAGTATCTTACAAAAAAAAATTTTGCATTATCTTAAAACTCAAAAAATTATCTTTTTAACGATATCAAGCTTACAATTTTCTTTAGTTTCAATACACAATTTCTTTTTTAAAAGAAATAATATTTGTAATTCAATTTGATGCTTTATCTGAAAAAAGTGTTTTAAATGCTATGAAGGAATTCAAATTTTACATTGAAACATCCAATTGCATGTTTTTATCAATCATGAACTCAGTAGTAGGATTTTTGCTTTTGCTTTTATTTTGTAATCTATACACTTTTTTTTAAATTTACAATATACTAGTTGAATTCATTTTTTCCCAATCATATCAAATAACAAATTAATCATTTAACAACCTAAACAGTCAATAAACTAGGTGAATGAACCAGTCGCCAAAGTAGCTAGTATATAAAATTGCATATTGTTAATTCTTTTATTTCGAAATAATCTACAATAAATAAATTAATATTTATTCATATTTTCAATGGCTTCTAGCTTCATTTAATCCCTAATATTGAAGTAGTATAAAAACTGGAGATAATGACAAAAACAGAAGTATTTTAAAATAATATTATTTATAAAAATGTTCTAAAACACTTTTTTAAATAGTTCAAAATTAGATCACAAAATTACTTTGATAAAAACTACCATCATAGTTAATGTACTATAGAATGTTTTTAACTGAAAAATTAACTTACATTTGAATTAGAGAATCTGTCAATTGAGGATACATAAAAACTAATCATAAATCAAGAATATATAATGTCACAAGCTACAAAAACATTAACTGTATTCCACATTATTTTTAACACCATGTTTTTAAAATAAGATTCAATAATTTTTTTTCAAATCTAATATACAATTTAGAAAAATTCTAATAGAAAACTATGAAATTTCTACCACACACCAATCTGCAAAAGTAATTTTAGCATCAAAACTTTAACAATGAAACATTAAATATGCATGTATAAATACTTCTTTTTACATAGAAAATTTTCAGAATTATACAAATCAATTTAATCTGTCTTTTCTGAGAGTCTATCTGCATCCTGCTAATCAAAGTAATGGAATTTATAAGTGGATTGATTTGAGTAATTGATTTGCAGTTTTTCAACAGAGTTTGTCTTTCACCTTTATCTTGAGAAAATAATTTAATGTCCTTCTTTATTTTATTATTTTCAGAAAGTTAAACTTTCATCTCTGGTTTGTAAAAATGTTTTCATATTTTAACATAGCATTAAGTTTCCTACCATGTTTTAAAATAATAAAATTATATTCTAAACAAAATAAAGATGGTTTGGTTTTATGGCGCAAAAGCCACATCTGGCCATTCTGCACCACGAAATAAGCATGAAGAAACATTGTTAGGTGAAATATTGGAAGTTATTCATGCAGTACTTACTTTACTGTGGATGGTTGTCAAGGGTTATTGACAAGTAGTATGCAAAGCGAGCAATAACTCACCGATGCCTGCTACCCATTTGTTTCTTCCCTGTGAGTGTTATGATCCATTGAACTGTTAAATGTGAAGCAGTTATTTTAAATCTGCTATGGCAAATAGAACCTAATGGTTTTTTTTTTTTTTTTTTTTTTGCTTTTTTTGTAATTTGGTTTTGTGCTTCCACTTCAGCATTAAGTCCCATTTTGCAATCAAACTTTAGAATTATTCAAAAATATATTAATAAAAATGTATAATAAAAGTTTAGATGTATGCTAAATTAGTAAATTAATTATTCATATAATTGAACATTTTAGTAAATAAATTATTCTTTATAGTAATCTTTTTATTCAAATATGCTATTTTTTTAATGATATCAATAATTTTTAACTATATCTTAAATATTTAGAGTCATTAGATTAGGTGCATCCTATTCCTTAAGTTGTATTGAATAATTTTCCCTTGTATTATTTTAATCTAGCAATTACAATTTTCTCTTCCTTTTCAATTCAAGTTTCAGTATAAAACTGACTACAATGTAGATGGAAAAAGAAAATTAATTAATTAATTATTACAAATTAGTTCTGTAAAAATTCTTAAACAAAAAGCAAAACTATAGGAAAATGCTCATCCTTGTTCCAGTTATATCTATGTATTCTTTAGACTTCCTTTGCTTATTACAATATTTTTGTGTGTTTTCAGAAATTAGGCTGAAATGCTCAGATAAATGGGAAGGCAGGTGCCTAACAATTTGTATAAAATTAGGAGTAACAAGTTACATTTTTTAACATTTTGATTATGTATTTTTATGCAAATAAAAAAATCCTGTATAATTTTTTAGGTAATTCATTCTTATTTTCTGCATATTGCTGAAATTTTTATACTGAAAAGAAAGAAGTATTAATTATGGCCTTTTTAAAGATTAAATCTATTGATAGTAATTATTTGCGGCCAGACATTGAAACCTAAAACATTTATAATTTTTGTTTACTCAAGATTTAAAAAAATACATTTTTTAAAATTAATAATAAATATTGTGAAATATTTTTAGCATTGTGCCATTATTATTAACAAGTACAAGCTTCTTTTTCTTTTATCAATGGATTTCAACATTTTCTGTTCCATGGTGTCATAAAAGTTCATTGACTGTCCAAAAACAAACTACATATATACTAGCTTACAAAAGTATGGATTTTTCAAACTTTTTCATTTAAACTGTCGTTTTTACTGGCACTAAATAAATGAAATGTTCCTTTACAAAAAGCTTAAATAGATCCAGCCCTTCTCTAAGCAGTCAGTTAATTTAAAGTAATTTCATGCAAAACTGAGATGCAAAAGTTAGTTGGGATAAAGAAAAACAAACCTATAATTATTTTTTAAATTAACTAGATGTACCCCTCTACATGTTGCCTTATCTTAGTAGTGCTTGAAAATAAACAACATTTTCTATTTTCCTATCTGGTGCAAGAATAAATAAATTTGATGGCTTTCCAACTCGTGAACACCCAACCTACAGCTGTCCATGTGAGAAGCACGGATTTATCAAATTTAATCTACATACAACATACTTGCAATGTGATTGTTAATTGCCATTACAAAGGCTAGTAGTACAGGAAATTGAATTCAAATGGAGTAACCATTGGTATTATGGGAATGCATGGTAATAGTATATGTTCCCCTTGGTATTTTCCATTTAAAATGGCTGCCTGAATTATATTACTCATTAATTTTTTTACTGATGGCCTAGTCCATTTCCAAAGTAGCGGTGGATTTATATTTCGTAAAAGGATGATTGGAAAACCAATTTTAAAAGATAAAATATGAGGTGGCATTCCTGGTAGATCCAATGAATTTAAAAATTCTATTGGATAATTAACTGATTCATCGTGATTTACAACAGTATCTATGGATTTATATGTTATTTCTACATCAGGTACTTCATTTTGAATTGTGTAGTTCATTAAATTCACATAATGTTTTTGGCTTTAATATAGCATGTTCACCCATTGATTATTTTTATAATTGATTATTTTCATAATTCGGCAATAAATTTGGAAAATCTTTGGCAATCAATTCATCAGTGGATTTTACAATGTGACAAAAGTTTTCTGGTAATGTAACACAGTGTGGATTTGTCCATTTCCATTTTACAATTCCCAATATCTAACAATTATTTTGCAAATCATTCAGAAGATTCATTTTGTTGTAATTGAACAGGCATATTGGTCTTTAAAGATATTATCTCTAAAACCACCATAACACGGATGATTTGAGAAATGCATTCAATCCATCTGCAGGTGTTGAATGTGGTATAACAGGTAGAGTTTGTCGAAAATCATCAGCTGGCAAAATGAATGCACCACCGAAGAGCTGCTCATTTGCCCTCAAATCTTTTAATGTGCGATTCAGGGCTTCCAATGATTTCTTGTGTGCCATGGTACATTCATGCCATATTATAAGCTTACATGATCTTTTACTTTTCCCATCCCATAATATTTGCTAATATTACGTGTTGGAGTTTCATTTATCTGCACATTTAATGGCAATTTCAATGATGAATATGCTGTTCGACCACCATCCAAAAGTGATCTTACAGTTGCCAGAATAATTGAAATAAGAAAAGTTTTGCCACTGCCTCCAAAGTTCATATAAATAAGAAAGAAATATAAACCACAACTCTTGTTAGATATTGAATTTTAATTGTGTCATATGCTGTTTGTTGTTCTAATACCAATTTCGGCAGATTAATTCTAACAAATGTTTGTAATTCATTAACATCGAAGTGTGTTTCTCGTTGAATATCACAATTGAAAACGTCATTATCAGATCTATTTGGAGAAATTATTCCTAATTCTGTCAGTGATTTGTTGCCTATTGTCAAACATACATCCTTAATTAAAATCCCTGCTTCATTGTATATATTTGATGGAAATTGAATGTTGGGATTAGCATTTATTCTACAAATGCAATGTAAAATGTTGTCACTCGTATAGTCTTTATATTTTCCCCAAATATCCTTTGGATTATCCGGAAAACATGTAGTTAGTAAAATGGAAAATAGAGTACGTATCTACTGTGGTTGAGCTGTATTAGAAGCTTCAGTGAGTGAAATATCCCAATGAGCATCGTTTTCTATGAGATTTAATTTCTGGCAAGCCTCACGAAATGTAGCACACACTGGAGCATTGACTGTGTTTAATTCTTAGAGAGTTGTTGGTCCACTATCATTGATTAATAATAATCTTAGGTAAAAGTATTCTAAATTTATCTGGATGTACAGTGTACAGACGACCTAATACATTTGTGAAATATAAATTTGGGTGTCCTTGTACTGCTTTATCTTGTTTACGACACAGAAAGTTTCTTGTTGATGTATTCCACGTACAATAAATTAGTACTTCAGAGTATAGTAATGTCTTTTCAAAGGTAACATTTCTACATAATGTGAAAAATTCAGTTAATGTTGTTGGCGATGGTGACATTGCTCTTGCACATACATTTTCTGATGTATAAGACACACATTGTCCATTTTCAAGAAGTACTGATAAATGAACAACTGTTGGATATCTGTCATGAATGGATAATGATAAAATACGCCATACAGCCTCATTGCTGCTTATGTAACATCCCAGTTGATATTGGGTGACTTCATCGTTAGATGCAGTTACATTTTCCACTCGAAACATTACCATGTCGCTTCCTTTATTCACATATTTGCAGATATATTTTATAGCTTTCACTGAATCTCAGTACTCAACATTTATGTGTGCGTTATACGTTTTTAGTCGTAATGGAGAATATGGCACTACCCAACGATTATCAACATCAATAGTATTGTTGAGTACTTTTAGTTTGATGGATTTTCCCCCATCTTCATCGATAGAGTGGATCTCCGTCATTGCCCATAATAGTGCCAGCAAGTAAGTCTCTAGGATACCGCTTTGTGGACTTTCCATCTGACAAGAATGGTAAATTATTATCTAGTGAGCCACATGGACCATTAACCTTATTTTTTAAGACAATATTGTGCTAAGTCTTTATCAATTTCAATGTCTGCTATTTATGCAGAGATGATGATTTCATCAATTCTCTTTGGTGTTATCTTTTCCATCATCCATATTAAAATGTGTGCTTGTGGTAAACCTCTTTTTTGCCATTCAATGGGAAAAAAGAGCATATCTACGAATACATGGTGTTTGACAATAAAATCTATTAAATATTTTAATTTTTGTTTAGATCTGATGGTGATTGCCCAGTTAATAAAAGCTATTTTATTTCATCCCATGCAGGGTTGCATGTAAATGTGATGAAAAAATCTGGACGACCAAATGCATGAACATACATCATTGTATCTTGCGCATATTCATGTATGTGTCTTGAACTGCCTGTAAATGAGGATAGTAAAATGGCCATTTTTCCCAATTCACTGAGATTGCTATTATTTACAACTGCATCACGTAAATGGATGCACTCTTCAGAATGCAATTTGACATGATTCAGTCATATGTAGAGGATTCTTTCCCTTTCTATTTTTGCATACAGGTCAACAAAGTATTGATGAAATAATTGTCTACATTTCAATATATAATTATCAGCATTCTCACGAACCATCGTTCGAAATGCATAATAATTCACTGACAATTTTTTTAATGTCCACATTAGTTGTAGGATTTCTCATATTAATATTGAAATGATATCCATCCTCTCCTTTCCAAAATAGATAGGATATATTGCAATGCATCATATGAAGGATGCGTTTCTGATACTTTCTGGACTTCTCCATTTCTACGATGCAGAATTATATCGCGAGGATCAAATTCTTCATTGATCGTTGGGTCGTTGAATTGTCTTCAATGTTGACCAATAGGTTTTTTATCTGCCTTTATTATTACTTTGTAACCGTGGGATGGCACTTGTTCAATGGCGGGTTTAAACAATTCAATTAATTCATGATGTTGTTCAAACAGATTTTGTCATTCAGCGACAATCTCTCGTTTAGTGCTCACATTCGGTTGGCACCGTCTGTTGATTTGTCCGTCAGTATTCCCCATAAAATATATCTGAAGATATTTGTGATCAGCAATTGGCAAGGGCAGTAGTGATCCAGAATGGAGATAAATTTGCCCTTGTACTTTAAATGTTGGTATATAATTTGCGCTAACGATATTCATTGCTCCGAACAATGTTCTTTGGAAGCATGAATTGTACTTGATATATTTTTTTGATTGACTTGTTTCACCTGATACTAAAATTAATAATAGTTTAGGTGGTGAACGCACGTCTGGTAACTATTTTTCCACATGCACGGCACATACTTGATTTTTCATTTTTACAATTTTGAGCACCACAATACTCACACTTTTTATCCATTTTTACAATTACACTTGGATGAAGACTGTAACTGTAATTGAAATCACATAAATTCAAATCAGTATGTATCGTTCGTCTTGTCTGTATACTGCAAACTCGATTCCTGTGCTGCCTAGCTTCCCTCTGTTCACTCGTTTCTAATGCACGAGCAAGAGCAGCGTGAACTCGGTCTCTTTTTTGCCTAGTTTTTCTCTGCTCACTTGTTTCTGGTGCTCGTTCTTCTCTTCTCCTTTTTGCTTGATTTGTAGATAGACCAATGGCACTTCGCTTTGACGGCATAATTATGGGGTTAAATAAACCGTACTTCCAATTATTTTCTTCATCTGTAAATCAATAATATTTTTATATATTCTCGTATTCATAATTGCAAAAGTTTTTTTGACAGCACTTTTGTATTTATTAGAATTTGCTGGCAAAAAAATCGAAAGTCAAATGAATTAATGTTAAAAAACATTATTTTTTTTTTGTAATTTAATTTATTGAAATCTAAAAGGAAACACAATTTATGCATTTAAAATATTTTAAATTTTAATTTAATTTGTAATATTCAAACAATAATTGAAAATATATAAATAAAACGATTCAATATTTTACTTACCTTGTGATTTATATTTTATTTTTATTACAACTGTTATTATGGGTATGTTACTTTTTACAGTTTAATTTGTTTTTAAAAAGTAAATTCTATGTGTAAGTTTCATGAGTAAAAATTTAATTTTTTAACTTATTCATGGTTACCATGGTTACAGTTTTAACAAATATAACTAATTAAATGTTATTTTGATATTTTTGGGATACTTGTTCAGGAGCACCTAGAGCCCCAACCGTGATTTTTTTTTTTTAAATCCTTCTCGGGGATATACCTAATAATTTCCCATATTTTCACGGCGATTGGAAGTGTGGTTTTCAATCTATCGAGCACAGACACACATTCATTTTTACGTATACATAAACAGATAGTCTTAAGTTAACAAAAATAACTTTTTTACGATTTTTAAAATTTTTGAAAACATTTAGAGATATCAGATTGAAAGAGTTCTTTGAAATAAAATCTGAAATTAATAAACTAAGCAACAATAGTCTACTCTTCTAAATAGTTCCAGAAAATTAATTAATTCCATGATAAGGTGAGGAATGTAGAGAAACAAAGTAAATAATAATGCTAATTACTTTACTTAATTCTTCATAGTTTGGTTAATTTATTTTTGTTAATAGTTAAGATTTTTTTTAAATTTAACTGGGAAAAAATTATCTGTCTTTTATAGGATTTTTAAGTGCTGCATTGATAGTTCTTTAAAATATTTTTAAGTCCTTTTTCCGAAGTATTTATAAGCATTGAATCTTGATTTATGTGAAATGCAAACTATCAGGTTGTGTTTTATTGGCTTAATTGATTCAAAAGCTATTTCAGTTTAAAATTCTTTCAAGGGAAATTTTTCATGAATTCCAAATTAAGAATAGTAAAGGATAGAAAATTTTTATTATATATAAAAGAAATTCCTCTTATAAGAGGAAGGAGGAGGAATACAGGCACAATTATTAATTTCTGAAGTAGAGAAAGTTACCTTGCTATTTTTAATATTTGTAAAACATTAATTTATATTTATAATAAAACTCAATGTGTTTGTGTGTGTATCTGTGCTCTACAAGCCAGACTGTTCAATATACAGCTAAAAAATTTGGCACATGTAGAGCTTGGGAGTACGGAATGTGCACTTTGGAACCTTTTTTTTTTAATTTTTATTTAAAATTTTAATTAATTAAAAATTAAGAGAAATTTTGACGTTTTTTTGCTATAACTTCCGATAATTGAATTTTGCATCAACTTAAAGCTCAAAAAATTATCTTTTCAATGATACTGATGTTTTGACCTATAATTTAAATTTCTATTTTTGATGAATTTTTAAAAAATTTAATTTAATTGTATTTTTTAACAATTTATTTCGTATAAAACAAAAATAAAATTTTATCTGCACAAACATCTCAAAAACTCAACTTTTAATAACGTGTTGCCATCACTTTTACAAAAGCTCTGATAAAAAAAAATTAGTTAATTGCTACCGCAAACAAAACCTAGAAATTATCTTTTTCAGCATGTGATTATATAAAATGAAATTAATAGGAGATGCGATATTTTTTAAACAATAATTGTGGGACAAAGTTTTTTTTATTATCGTTTGCAATATCAAAATTACTAATTCAATGAAACAATTAATAAATAAAAATGCAAAATAAAAGCATAATTTAGCTTATGAGTAAAAAATTAACTTTTATTAAAGTGGTGTCATCATATTGATAAAAGCTCGAACTAAAAAAGTAAATCAATTTTGGAATCCTAAATGCATTAAATTACAAAATTATAAAACAATTGAAATCTACTATCACAAATTTGAAGTTATCAAGTGAGAGCATTATTATTTTTTAAGTAATTGCTTATCTGAATTAATTTAAATCATTAAGCTGTTTTAACAAGTTTGAAAAAATCACGAGACTATCAGATTTCGCCGTGCGCCAATATTTAAAAAACGATTTTTCCTTTTTTAAATTCTAGCTCGAAATTTTTGCCTTACAGCAATTTTTTTTAATATAAACTTTTCGAAAATACGTTTTAAATTGGTTTGAAATGGTCACGTGAATATATTATTGTACTCTGTAATTTTAAGAAAAGCATTGCTTTTTTTCTCTCCATGTCAAACTTTTCTGAACATCAAAAATTTGTTTAGTTCGCTAGAAAATTAAAAATGGAAGTTTAAAAGAAAATTATATTCTAATATTTACAGATTTTTGAGAAATACAATTAGTAAGAATGCACTGATGATGCCATTAAAGAATAAATATATGCCACATATTAAAGCCATTTCTGAAAGCCTTATTGAATATTTAAAAGTAAGAAATCATAAACTGGAAAATGATGTCATTTCATAGAAACGATGAACAAAAAGCAGCTGATAATAAGTTGATGGAAAATATAATAAACTCTTAATTATTTCTGTTGAAGTTAAACATTTTTGCCTTCGTGTTCTTTTTAAGTTTTAGAATAAAAAGACATTTTTTTAATTGTTACTTTAACATATAGGAATAAAATACATTGTGCAAATCAAAGAATTGTGTGAATGTAATAAATCTGACATTTTAATGAGCCATGCAGAAATAAAAACCCATCTCCTCACAGAAGCTTACATAATAATAAAGCTATGGTCTTAAAAGCAAATAATCTTTTTGAAAACCCATCTGCTTTCAAAGAAGCATATGTAATAATTAATAATACTGGTAAAAACTGTTAAAAATATTCCCCCCCCC
>JAOUZG010029335.1:5194232-5208520 GCA_026289955.1 Argiope argentata
CCCCCCCCCATATATTCTGGAGACATCAAAACCTTTTAACCAAAATAATATGTTTTCGCATGATAAATAATAAATCATCTATCATTCCAAATGAAACATATAAAAATGTCATTTTCAACACGTGACTGCATAAACTGAAACAAATATGAAACATGATATTTTTGAAAAGTAAATGCAAGGAAACTTTTTCTATGATATTTTACAATACATATATTACTAATACAATTAAACAGTTTTATTTAAGGCAAATATGGCTTAATATCTACAAGGCATCTTTTATAGTCGGAGTCCAAGAGGTTATTTGAAAACTTCTGTAATAGACATATCTCCTAACAAGTGGTCTAAGTGATATATATAATTATATTCTTAGTAAATTGAAATAAAAAATGCTGATGAATTATGACTTTTAAATTTTTGCATATAACATCTTTGCTGTGAATCATATTTAATAAAATATTCTTGGGACACTAAGACCATAAATGCAGAAAGTGGCTTTCCATTTAACTAAATCAATCATTTAAGATAACCGATTTATGAATATCAACTATCCCAAAGAAAAATAAGGCCTTTCAAGAGTAACTGGCTCAGATTATGAAAATGTTGATTGTTCTATTCATGCAATATTCAGAACTGAATAAATCGGCCAAATTTGGATTTTAGCAGATAGAAACGTTTTATTTATTTATTTAGAAGCTGAAATATAAAGAATATTTTATAGAATATGAATCTGTAAGACCAAAAGACTGTAAAATTTAAATTTCATGATTTTTTGAAATACATAATTTGGTTTATAAATTTCATAATTTTTATAAACCAGAAAAAAATAAATTATTGTGGAGAGCATTTATGCACATTTAAAAATAAAGTTAAAAAATGAATTTTTCATTCAATATGTGAAATTTTTGTAGAATAATTCTTTGCAAAAATTTATATTTCAATTTCTGTAGGGAACATAAAACTTCAATGTCGAAATACTCTGCTTTCATTTCTCAGTTTCATTTAAAGACATGCTTGAATTGAATAAAAAGATCCTTATATTAATTGCAGTTTCACCATTTTCACTTTAATTTAAAACTGAATTTTATGGGCACTGATAGAAAATTAGAGAGAGATGTGGAGGAGATCTAAGATCAGGATTGCTTAAGGCCTTTACAATATAAGTGAATTATAAGCCTGACGTAAATTGAAGGCTTAAAATTTTTTGCAGAAAAATCTATTATAAGACCAAGTTACATTTAAAAAAAAATAGTGAGCATTAATACTTTATCTTTATCACACCTCTTAGCAATATAAATACTGTCCAACCGGCTAGTCACCAAAGATGGCTAGTTCAGTAAAAAAACTCAAAATAAACCCTTCTTATTTATTTTCCCAAAAGAACACAATGAAAATCTCTTAATGTGATCTTGGCTAATATTAACTTTCAATTTATTTCTGGCCTTCGAAATTATATATTAGAATACTACACAAAAATTTCCATGCAGTGTGATCACAGAAACACTTAATGTTTTGAAGCAAAGAAGATTTCTGTCATTAATAACAAGAGATTGACATTTGTGGAATTCTTTGCCCTCTTTTTAAAAAACATCGGCATGCGAAGACATTTTCCCTGTCCAATGGTGATTCACGTCCTTTTGTCTGGGCAAAACTGACTCAGATTGTAGAAATCTATTTAACAGTCATACACTGAATATATAGTTGATTTTTCCTGAGACAAAACTATGAAAGAATAAAAAGATTAAAATGAAATCTGCTATGCATATTTCAATGTATCATGTCAGAACATAATTTCTTGAATATTCAAGCACCAAGTGCTCATGCAAGTGAAATTATATTTGTATTCATTTTAATTGTTTCATTAAATTAGCCACTATGTAAAGAACTTTGTCTTGCATTTATTGTTTTAAAAAATATCACATTTCCTTTTTATTTCATTTCATATAATCACATGCTCAAAATGACATTTTTTTAGGTTTCATTTGCTGTAGTAATATTAACCTTTTTTTAAAAAAAATCACAGCTTTTGTAAATTTAAATTTCAAAACATTATAAAAAGCTGCTGTTTTTTTTTTTTTTTTTTTTTTTTGAAATGCTAGTACAGATAATAAAATTTTCGTTTTTTGCCAACGGATTTTTGTTTCATCCCCCCCACAGATTTTTGTTGATGCCAAAAACATCATCAGGTTCCAACATGATTAAAATGGATTGAAAAAAAAAACATCTTGTTGGAGTGTTAAAAGAACAAAAATGAAAGCCTTAACAAGCATGAATGTTACCCAAAATGACTTATGATGCAGCTAAAATTTTCAAAGCCTGTTTTTAAAAATTTTGCAAAATCATAACTTTTTTTGTGTGTGTGTGAGCAAGATTAAGCAATAAATGTTAATGATTCCAACGAAGACAAATATATTGAAGGAAGCTCTCCCCATAAAATCAAATTGAGTCAAGTATTTGATATTTTGAAACATTGTGTAAGCACTGGTAAATATATTTTAAAACTCAGTACAACTATTAAGGAATAATTCTTGATAAGAAACATTTTTTAAATTTTTATTTTTATATTTGTAATATATTATCATTAATTCCTGAAGCCACCTTTCCCTTTTTCTTTTGATCAGATAAACATATAGCTGAATTAATCAAGTTCATTTATTGCTAATTTATTGCTATTTATTTCTGCACTTACAATTTTTATAATTGTAAGTGCAGAAATAATTCATATTAAGTGATAGCTACTGCACATCAATATACACTGAATGACAAATAAAGTTAATTAATTCAATACCATTTTTAAAAATCTATAATTCTCAACGCTTTATTTTGTAAAAGTGATTTTTTATTGGCTGTTTAACATACTTTTAATTTAGTTAAATCAATAAATTTTTTATAAATAATCTTTAATATAATTTTTTGATGTTATATTAAGTTTCTTCCTACATGAAAGAAAGTGATAAACTAAAAAAGAATTTATCATTAATATATATTCAGTTTTTTTAACTGGAAAAAATTTAAGCATCTTCATATTAATTAAATTTCAAAAGTTTTACTCTGCCATTTCTTTCTATGACATAAGAGAAAATAAAAAGTTTTCGATTATTTAACAGGGGAAAAAATGGATACATAGAGTGAAAATATAGTTATATAGAAAAAATGATGTATATAGAGGAAATTTTTCAGATTTGAATCAATGGACAAAAAATGATAATAAATGATAACATCAATATTATAGGATATTTTTTACAATTTATTCTACTTTGAAATAAAGGTTTCTTTCATCTTGAAAAACATGGTAGATTATACAACAAAGATGCTTCTTTTTAATTAGATTTGTTAAATGATATCATTTATGTGTTGCAGCAATTTTACGAGGAGTGCTGACTCGGTTGTCGTTCTCACCACTTGACTGCAATTGAAATTCATGAGATCTATCTCAAAACAGCCATCATGCTGAATCAATTTCAAAATAGGATATTGACCTCATTAAACTAATTCGATAAATGGAAGTATCACATTCACAGGATATTATTACATTTTCTTTATAATCTAATTATATGACAACTTTTGCTTCTTATATTTGTTACAGCACTCCTTGAAAACAGCATTTATAAACTTTTCTTATTCCTTGAATAGTTTGATATTCTTGAATTGTTTATAAATTCTGTCTTTTAGCATTGAATAATAACAGCTCAAATGACTTGATTTTAAACAATAATTTTGAAATTTAAACTTCTGCTCCTCATTGGTTGTAACATTGTTTAAGGGGATAACTTAAGAAATAAGATATATCCACTCGAATTTGTTATAATTTTGTTTACATTTTTGCTTATAATTTAATTTTTTTTATTGATACTTTTTTACTAATATGTATTTATTTTTTAAAAATCATTTGGCACAGTCAAATTTTTTTGTGCAGCTACAACATTTCAAAATTAATTAGTAAAACTGATCTTCTCATTTAAGAAACATAAAGCTGCAGGCTTTAAGTGAATTATACGCATTACAATATTTCATATAAATATGATTTTTATATTATATTATACTAGACACATCACCTGTGGTCCAATCATGATTAATTCATTTTATTTGTTTCAAAATAAGGCAAAAACATATTCTTCAATTAACATCTAATGATATTTTTATAATTGATCCTTACAATTCTTAAAAGTAGTAATTAATTAGTTCACAAAAGCTTTAGGATACATGAGACCTTTAGTTTCATCATATGGAATATAAGAATCTAATTAAGACTGAAAAATTCATAAAGTAAAATAAAATCTTATTTTATGAGATCATCCTAAAAAAACACACATTAAAGATGATAATTTCTGACATCAAGGATTGATCATGAAGCAATTGAACTTAGAAGTTAATAACCTCCAGTCCTAATATTGAAAGAAAATACAGAATATGTGTAATTACATGGAAAATTTTGATAGAAAAAAATAAAGAAAACTTCAAAATACCTAATAAAAAGTGAAAATTAGTTGATGCAAGGAGAATAAAATAAATTTTTTAAAGTATGGAGGATGAATAAAAAAAAGTTTTAATAAAAGTTTTGCAATTTATTTAATTGAGGACGTTGCATGCCTGGTAAAGAGAGATGATACGTTAACAGAATATGTTACAATTTTTTAATCAAAAGGGAAAACATGACACTAAAATGGATCAAGTAGTAAAGAATTTGCAATAATTTTAAAAGACAGTGTCTAATTTCAGCATGTGCGTATTTTTGCTTTTAATCTATGTATTAAAAAAATATCTTCAGAAAGCAATTTAATATTAAAACAAGCAGAAATGCACGCCTGATATATGTAATTATAGAGCAAACCAGTTTTAACATTTTGTTATCACAGCACAAATTTTATTTAAATTAATACTGAAAATTGATTAGGAAGTAGAGAAAATTAGAAAAAACAAATAGAACAAATGTCACTGTGGAACTAACTTTTTAAAAAAATTTAAGTTGGCATAAATTTATTTTTCTATGTGACAATTCATTAAAAAAAAAGTTTAGAAATGGAAATTTAAAATGATAAAACTGCATAATTCGCAGCTCTTGGTTTTCAAAATATAGTCTAAATACTTAAAAAGATATTTATTGATGATTTTTATAAAAATAAAATTTAACTCTTCAAAGAAAGTAATTTCAATAAAAATATTACATTAAAAACTATATAATAGTCTGATTGAAATAATAACTATTTTGCAAAAAAAAAAAAAAAAATTAATCATAGTTCTTTGAAAATGATTTTCATAACACTTCTCATAAATAACATTTTTATGAATTTGAAGGTCCTCATTCAGACACTACAACATTTTATAAAAATTCTGAGATCATCTGTTTTTACCTCTATCTCTTCTAATAAATGATTTTTCTGTTTTTAAACAACAATCTACAAGACAGGCTAGAGCTATTTAACATGGCATGTATATATTTTGGAAGGAGAGAAATGCCTTCTTCAAGGGTGATTTTTATATTTTGATTAGAATTTTAATTAAAAATAAGCAAAATTTTGGCATTTTTCCACTATACTTAAAAAATATTTTGACATAATAATTTTTACATTAACATTTAAAAAAATAATTTTAAAATTCAAAGCATTATCTTTTTAATGATATGATTTTTTTTTTTTTTACTATTCTAAATCAATTTAAAAAATATCTGAAGCAGGCTTTGTAGTATTAAATTTCAGTGTTGAAGTGAAATTCAAAACACTTTCACTTTTTTGATATTAATATTTCATCCTTTCCTTGATTATTTTGAAAAAAAAATAGGAGGATTTTGTTTCTTTTTCCATGTTAAGTAGTTTCTAATATGAAATATGGTTTTAAATAAAATTTTGTTTTCTTACAATTAAGGTTTTAACTTCAGAATCAAATAATGGCAATATTATTGTCATATAACTGAATGTATAAATTCATGGATAGAAAACTAAGGAAATGCATAGCACCATGAATTGAGTGATGTAAGGCTTCTAAAAGAGTATCAGCTATTTAAATAGATGAATGTTTGAAGATTGTTCCAGAGGAAGCCCTAAAAGATATAAGTATATTTAAAAAAAAATTAATTATTTATAATGGAGTACCAAATGGTCTACAAAGATGCCCAGTATTTCATTAAAAAAAAAGAAAGAAATGCTGGTTATTTCACTCTCAAGTAGTTTCATTTGAAATTTATATATAAACAGAAGAAATTCATTAATAATTAATTACTGAGATAGTAAAATATTATGTTAACATTCATAAAATTTTTAATCCAATACTTTTAAATAATATAATACATTTAAATAAAATTTTATCTTAAATAATAATACAAATGTTAGCCAGTTTAAAAATATTAAGACAAAATTCTTATTTTGACAGAATTTAATTCACTTGATCTGTTAATAGGAATTCAATAAAATAACAGTTTATTGTGTAAGAAGTTTATTTTTTTAACAAATCAAATCTATTTCCGATTACCCCCCCCCCTTCTTAAAAACCCTGTTATAAAATAAATTGTGGATTCAAAATGGAATTTGAAACATCTTAATGGCTCTCTCAAATCAGGATTTGTAAAAGAAGTCTTTTTTCACATCATTTAAAGCTGGAAATAGGGTCAGAAATGAGATGGGAGGGGAAATAATAAATAACATTATTTCTTGTCCCAAGATTTTTTTTCAGGCAATTTTTACTGTCACTTAGGATGAGAATTACTTGAAGAAATAGAAGTGGGAAAACTTCAAAGGTGAAATTCTGCCTGATAATCCTTACTGCATAGCAATACAACTATAACAAATGCATGTATCAGTATGCTATAAAAAATATGTTACTGTGCATACTGCTTCATGTAGGGTTTACCAAAGAGAGCCAAGCAGAGATTAGCAGAAGTAAGATTTGGAATTATAAATGATTAACAAATTAGCGTCAACCGGACCATCCTCAATAAAGTAAATACTCCCTTATTCAGGGTTTCCATTAAAACTTTTTTTTTCTCTGTGTATAGATGCAATATAAGTGATAAAGAGCAGACAGCCTTCATGCATTAGTTATAATTAAATAATAATACTCTATAGTTTCAATGAGTGGGAAAAGCAACAAAAGGAGCAACAGTTTAGCCCTTACACGTCGGTGCTCAGAAATGTATTGCGCTCCAAGCAGCTGGCGTGATGGTGAAAGATCGACAGTGCAGACAACATAATACACGAGCTGTTCCTAACATGGTGTGCAGACCCAATTTTGCTGATCATTCTTGGCTGGTGCACCGATCAAACAATATTAATAACAGCAATTTTAGTAATCTTTAACAATCTATATTAATCTTAGATAATTTTTAATAATTTTCCTTTGTATGATATAATATGATGGACATTATTGGGCAGCTACTGATAACAAATGAACGAAACAAAAATGCTCTGTTCCCTCGGAACCGAGCATTTATAGCTGAGCACCAAAATGCACTGTTTGCTTGGAGAGAGCGTCAATAGATGAGTGACAAAATGTGTTGTTTTCTTGGAGAAAGCCTCCATAGCTGAGCACCAAAAGGCTCTGCTCACTCGGAGAGAGCACCTATAGCTGAATGCCAAAAGGTGCTGTTTACCGAGAAAGGGTTAACATTACTCACAATAATAACACATTTTTAAAAAATTACATTAAAAACATTTAAAAAAATTTTCTTAAATCATTGCCTAGAATTTAGCATTTTTAAAAAATTACATTAAAAACATTTTAAAAAATTTTCTTAAATCATTGCCTAGAATTTAGCAAGACAAAGTTTATATATCAATAGGGGAAGGGAAAATACTCATCTTTTATGGTCTTTAATTGGAAGTCGCACAAAATTTAGAATTTAGTAAATAAAATATAAAATATTTTTGCAATCATGATACAAATTATTTAATAATTACTTTTTAAAAATATGAAAAAAAGAAATTATTTTTGCCAATTAAAATTATTATTTATATCTCATAAGAGCGCATTTAGAATAAAGAACTAAATATTTTCGAATAAGAGCATTAAAAACACCTCCATAAAAAATGAGGAAACTCTACACAGTTTTTAAACAAATTAAAGAATCTTCAATCAGATTTTCAATAAGCATATCCTTGTTGATACTAAATCCACTTTCCACAGCCATTCTGTCATGTGACAACACAAGGAATTATTTTTACAACTTCAAGATCCACAAATTCTTTGGAATCAAAATATTGGAATAAAAACTTTCACTGACTGTATCAAGCTATTCTTGGCATTAAATATATAGTTTTCTTTTTTTTTTTTTTCAAAACATTTTCAAATTGGATATTTGCACATCCTGATTATGTCAAGGAAATTTAATGCTTAGGAATAAAAAAAAATTGAAGAAAACCAACCATTCATTAGCCACATAGCAATGCATTGGTTAATAAATATGGATTTAAAAAAAGAGTAAGTTTTTAATGCAAAAAAAATTTTGAATTTGAATTCAAATATTAGTATGCTTTACACATAAAAAACAAAAACAGTCAGATATTTGAAAATTCATACAATCATTATATATCATATCTATATTAATAAAAATGGTTCTCGAAATGCGTTGCTAAGCGCAAAACTAGAGAACGGCTCGACCAATTCGGCTAATTTTTATTTTATTATTTTCGTTAAGACACAAGGATGGTTCTTATGGAGAGAAAAAATGAAAAAAATTCGAGGAAAATAGTTAAAACGACACTTTTCTTACTTTCCCGCCAAAAATCTTCCTTTCCTTCCCCCACACCGAGTTAGATAGCAGGAAGTAATAAATTATGATTTGTTTGGAAAGAAATACGCAGGGTCAGTTGGTTTTTATTCATAGATAATGGGATGTTTAAAAAAGAAAGAAATTAGTTGATTTTATTATTAGTCTGTATGGATATTTAATCTATGCCTGCTCAAGATAAAGTCTGGGCAGGGAAGAAAAAAAAGAATATCAAAAAGAAAAAAGGGTTTGTAGAAAGAAAAGTAGTGAAGAAAAAAAAAGGATAGAAAAAGAAGTGTGTGTGTCACCATTATTTCCTCTGTGAACGGCATTTTCCAAGCTGTTTTTAAACGTTCGCATCTCTTGAAAACCAATTGTGTCTTTATTGTTTAGTGTGTTTACATTTATGAAAATTTGAATCTCATTATTCTATAAAAATGTAGAATTTTAGGCCTTTCCCTCCAACATTTAAACAAGATATCAATTCCGGGACAATCATTGCTCGGATAGAAAGAGAAAGATGAGTAGTACAATGAACAGAACATCTGAAGAGAATACTACTAAATAATACTATAAATGAATTATATGATTATCAAAATTTATTTGATTTAAAAATATTTTGATGAAAAACCTGTTATGAGACACAGCTAAATAAAATATATGAAAATTTTTGCGAGCAATCATACTGGGGAACCGACTGGTCGCCAAAGGCGTCTAGTTAAAAAATACAAATATACCAGCAACTATCATAATTTTTTAAAGATCGATAGGTTTTTTTACTCAATTTATCAACTTACACAAGGAAATCTTACCAAAGATGCCAAATCAAAAAATTTAATATTCCACAAGCGGAATTCATAAAATTTACCATTTCATAGGTTTGCATGGCTAATTGGACTTTGTCATCACCATAATCCTGAGCCTTCTTGAACATTTTTCTTATTTTACTTGTCTCCTCAGCCATTTCTTCATCTGTTAAGCTATCGATCTTCTCAAGAAATTCCTTACAGATTTTATCGACATTTTGAACTTCATCTAAATATCAAAACCAAAATTGACAATCATGTAGATATTGGTATTAAAATATAACTGTTAATTACTGACAAAAACAAATTTATTAAAAAATTAAATGTAACTAGTGCAGTAAAGAACTTTATCATCCAATATAATCACCTTTTCACTTTTGATTTGTCTACTATAAAGCATTTAGGAGAAACATGTGACCTTATAACAAAAATTGGGTTTTAAATAACTTTATTTGAAAACTATTAGTTTCTGAAATTAAGACTTTTTTTCTGAAGAAAAATTTGAAAAACTAATTATCTAGTAGCATTTAGTTTATTTATATTAATGTTTTAAAGCAATTCAAATGCTACTTCACAATTAGAAATCATAGAAATATGAATATGACTTGAAGGACAACCACTCCCTTTTCAAATTACAATCTTAAGACAGAAAAAAAAATCTTTGGTGTACGATTTAGCATGCAACAGACCAATAAATACAATGTATGATTGTTAGAATTGAGACTGAAATCTGAAACCTTTGGACCAACAGCCACAAAAATTACTATAAGGTCTCTAGACACATTATTAAAGAATAATAAAGGAAAGTTGAAATGCTTTGACCAGGTAGATATTAGTGGAGGGAGGGACAAAATTGAGTGTTTAATAGTAAAAACAAGTGGTGAATCATTTTTCAACTTTAAAAGAAAAGACGTTATCAGTGAAATTATAAAGGAATACTAAGAGAGTGATTCCAATACTGAAAGAATAAATATTTTTTATTAATTACTATGCTTTTTATTATTGATCAAATAATAACATAATGAATACTTATTTAAAACAAAAATATAATACAAATATAAAAGAATATTTCTTAATTTTTTTTAAATTTTAGTATAAAAATACTATTTAAAAAACAATACAAGCAACTACAGCATAGCTTTAAGAGTTAAGTGTCTTTAAAAGTCAGAAAATGCAGAGAAATTATAGGGTGTTTTTTTTTAAACACTCAGAATTCTTTTTCTTATATTTTTAGAGCACTGTTGGCAAATTAAATATTAAGAAAAAGTTTGAAATGAAATATATTTTTTATATTACCAAAATACATTCATCTGATATCAGGCCAATTTTTCAGTTATACTAGAGAGTAAAAAAATTACTGCTAAATTTGATTTTGTTGTTTAATAAATAAACAATGATTTAACTTATGAAAGTCCCATTCAGTGGCAAACTATGACATATATTTGCATATTATTCTATGCTGCGAGTAATATTTATGTAATTTTCTCAAGTAAAAAGCACTAACTATTTAAATCTAAATGAGTCGAGAACAAAAGAGATAGTATAGACATAACACCTTTTCTTTCCTTGGTGATCTCTGCTTTATCTGTTTTTCAGCTTAATTCAGTTATCTAGTTCACTCTTTTTTTTATCTGGTTTTGATATAAAGTTTCATTTTCGTTTATTGCTTCTAAATAAAGAAACAAAAAAAAAATACTAACAGACACAATGAGAAATTATGGAACATTTATTCCACTTAACCTATTTTAGGTTTCATAGTTTTAATGTCATTGTTTATGTTATGCAAATTTAGTCATCCTACAAAAATGCTTATACACAAAAATTTCAATTATCATAAAACCCAGAATTTAACTCAGAATGTTAATAAAAATTTTAAACATTCTGCATTAATTAAAATCATTTCAATTGAATAAATTACTGAACCTTTTGTACGAGTGTCCAAATCCCTCATTAACGTGAAATTTCTTTGAAGTTCTGTAGGTAAAGTTTCCAGGCCTAGGAAATAACATTAACATAATTAGAGTAACTATGATTTTCATAATTATTGAGAAACAATAATTAGACCGGTAACTCACTGTCTAGATAGTGTTCTAAATAAGCAGCTTTAGTAGACATATTCTATTTTCAAAAATAACAAAAAATCGACTTTTTTTTTTCGGTCTTTCTCCAGTTTATCAATTAGGATATCCATACACTGATTGTTTGATTGATTAGTGAGGTTTAAGTTCTTGGGATTTATAACTGCGACCTGAAGATCCAGTGAATTTCTGGAACAAGGAAGCTGGGAGGAAAGCCTCGGGCAAAAAGTGTACCTCAGGATGAACAGAATTCACTTCCGGTGATTCACTAATTCCAGCTCGCGAAACTATCCCGCTACGTACGGCTAGGGATGACGAATATTTTAGAAACGGCTATTACCTAACCAATATCAAAAAGTCACAAATCTCAGTGATCAATACTTTTCAAAAATGGGTGCGATTCAAATCACTCATACGCTCTTATTGGTTGATATTTCGATTTTAGGTCTCGGATCACAATAGAAAGTAACAATCGATACGATCTGTCCAATGGACGCTCTCGAAACAGATGTCAATCATGCATTTGAAAAGTCCCTTACCCACTGATGCTCTTTCCAGGAACAGCCCTCCCCCCCCACACACACACACAAATAGTTGGGGCAGGTGGCCGGTGGTGGGACTTTTGATCACACGCAGTGAGCTTCCTATTTCACAAAGAGTCAACTCTCCCCATCGCTGGAAGCTATACGCGGCTTGGCTAATCTTACGAAAACTAGATTTCTTCCGCATTCATCTTCACAGAAAAATACTAATTTGTGTTCTTAAACAAGTTTCTGTCGATATTCAATGCTTCAGACAAAATTAGTAAAGATTTATATCTATTCTTAACTGGATATAAATACTATAATTACTAAATATCTACGATTGAAGCGATTTAATAAGTTCATAATTAAATTTTCTATGCCTGGTTAGCATGAGAATTTCGTTACTCTGAAGGATTTCCCAGTTTTTAAAATCAGAATTATTGCTTACTAAGCTGTTTTAAAAATTAAAGGACCATTTTAAATTAATTGCCAATGATAAATTTTTCTTCATTGATTTATAAAAATATTTTGAGAAAGATGCACATTTATTCAGGCGAATTTTAATACTTTTTTTAAATTTTATAACAGAGAACGTAAAGGCTTGAATCACGTATATATCAATAAATTTGTTTAGATATCATCAATATTATGGTTGGCAATGTGATAAAGGAAAAAAAATGCTTCGCTTGTTAAAATTTTGTGGATTTCAGAATTTATCGGGAAATAATTTATAATGTTCACATTTACAAAATTTATTTACACTTTTTGCTTTAAATTGATTTTCTTTAAAATATTTTTAATTGAAAAGAACTTAAATAAATTAACAATTAAAATAGTATTTCTTATTATTCTCTTTATTTTCCTCTTCAAGGTGTTTTAAGGTGTTAACTAATTATATAAAAGTGAATTGATATAATTAGACTCAAAAATATAATCTCATAAATATGCAAAAATGCCATTTCAAGAAAATATCAGTAATGTATACTGTCTTGTTCAATCTAAACTTAGATTGAAGATTTTAACCCCTTGACATACAAATCTGCTTTAATTAAATTGTTAGTTTAATAAGATGACGCATACTATCTTAGATAAGTATATTGTTATCTTGATTCTTATAATAATATAATGAGCATTTGAGATGTTGAAGCATTTCAAGGCGATTTTTGCATTTTTAAATGCTTATTTCTGTTCACTTAGTTGCAGGCTTAAAACTGAAAATTCATTAATTCGATGCGCATGTTAGAACGACATTGTTTGCGAAGGGGTTAAAAAATCAAATGAAAATTTCTGAAAGTAAAGGAAGATAAATTGCTGAATGCAACCAGCCTTTCGATTATCAGCCATGCATACTCTATATTCTATTGTCTACATATTATTTTTAGTGAAATTATATTTTATATTTTCAGAGAAAGTTTTAATAAAAGAAATGCATAGAAACTGTTTTAAAAAATCCATAAATTTTCTTAATTAAGAAATATTGATTATCAAAACTAAAATACCTTCGAATTAACATTCTTATACTTTCAAATAAATTCTGCATTTTTAAGAAATCTCTATTGTAACATTTTTTGTCGTGTTTCATAGAAAACGTTTAAAAAAATCGGTATCGTGTAGCAAGTATATAGATAAATGCGTGTTTGTGTATTTTAAAAACTATATTCTTTTAGGAAGTAAATAATAAAATAACATTTTGTGCAAATGGAATAGCATGAAATGTTATATTATAAACTTACAGCCGATAAAAATGTATTAAATATGTTTTATTAAGAAAATAAAATTCATAATGTAATGATTTAAAATGAGAAAAGTTCTAGCGCTTTAAAAAACTGTATACCTGGAATATAATTACTGAGCCAAATATCAAATTTGCTGAATATTTTTTATTGATAATTGCATTTCATTTTTAAATAAGAGAGAAGGGGGAAAAAATTCGCATGAATTTTACTAATATCTTCTGAACGCGAAATTAATAATAATGGACAATGCTACTCTAAAAAAAGGGAAGGTAATCGATTTTGTTGTAATTATTAAAGATTCTAAATTTCTTTATTGTCAATTCTTTATTATAGATAAGACTATTTCATTCTGGGAATTTGTTATTGATTGAGAGCATTTGGAAAAAGTTCAGAAATTTAGGGCAAAAATTGCAAAGTTTTTTTCAAATATATATATATATTCTCTCTCT
>JAOUZG010029337.1:0-17370 GCA_026289955.1 Argiope argentata
GTAGATGAGGGGTTTGGTCTTCGTCTACCGGTATACTCGTGACTTGCACTGCTGCCTTTTGTAACCGTATTGATGAAATTTAGTTTTGCGGAGAACATCCCAGAATCAAAAGAGTTGTGAAAAGTCTCGCAGGACAATAAAAATGTACAGAAGGTTTTACAACGTAGGACTAAAATTTTGAGCTGCATATAAAAGTACAAAATTTTGTCATCTTTACATCAAGTAACTGGTATGTGAAATTCCCCTAAAAGGTCTATAATTCTTTTATAATAATGTCCAAGATAATAAGCTGCTTTTTTCGATTAAGAACACGGAGGTCATATTTAGCCATCTTGCGTTAAGTATACGATTGAGACGGACACTGAAGATGTAAAACTGATGATGACGGACACTGATGATGTCTTGCCAGATAAACATTTGGAAATATTTTCAAACAATTAAATTATTACAAAAGGCAAGCATAAAAAACCCACGTCGAAACGGGAAGATGCAGATTATGAAATGAAACCCTGGAGTCGGAAAGGAAACACGATGAAATGTGTAATGCATACTTATACTATAAATACGAGGAAATATATAATAGATAAATATTACACAAATACGAGGAAATATTAAATGCATACATATAATACAAATACGAGGAAATATAAAATATAAATTTTATTTAATAAATCAAAGTGAATTGAAAATATATAATATTCAGATACAATAATAGAGAGAAATTCGTACATAATGAAAAAGTAATGATATTCTGTGAATCTGCACATTTTCTATAAAATATTGAAATATGCAGAATAACACTATAAAATATTGAAGTATATATTATAACATGAAGCGAAAAATATTTCAAAGTTCTAATAGAATTTCCGAACACTGTCTGTCATAAAAACGATTGATATTTTAAAAATATTTCAGATTCAGATGTCTATGAAAAGAATATTGCTGAAAAGTTTTTCATTTTTCTTAAATGGAAATACTGCCTCTTTTCACGACACATTAACATAGCGATTGATTCCAGCACGCGACATTTCGACGTCACCGACCGGTGAATACGGTTATTCGTGATCATTAAGAGTATAAAGAGAATTTTTATATGTTTTCGGAGCTAGATTCGAATATATATTGCCTCTGAAGAGATAAAGAAGGAGTTAGTATATTCTGTTTGAATGAAGACCTCCAATTACGTCTATTAATCGGTCCATTTTCCCTTCGTCATTTTGCAGAAGCACTTCACAATAATTCATATTTGATAGCCGCAGTAGATTCATTAATGTAATGTGTCAGGAAATGTCAGTCTTGAAGAGACTGGTCTTATAATTACATTAACATAAGAGGTAAAATTCTCTAAAAATATTCTCTTTATTCTAAAAATATCCTTTTTCTTATAAACTAATTACGTTCTATTTTCAATAATGATTAAGATGATGGGTGAAGGGTCAAGGAAATTTCTTGACTCTCTTCTGACTTTATTACTTTCTATTTTAATGACAACTAACGACGCTTAAGCTACTTTGGATTTAATTATAATTAGAGTTATTAATACTCAAGGTCCCGCATTGAAAGCTATTTTGGGAAAGAGACGAAGTCGTTGTCTGCTGCTAGTTGAGTTCTAATGAGATCGTATTATCAAGCTACAACCCGATGGAGTATCATCACTCTAGTTTCTATTCTTTCCTTAGGACTATTTTGTTGATGGTCAGCAATACTAATGACGACATAAATAGCGGTACTTGCGACGACACTGGTGAAATGTGGAAAATGAAAAATGAGTCATCCAAATAAAGTCATCCAAAATAAAATTTTGTCATTCCTACTTTACGAATTTTTGATATTTCATTCATTAATTCAAATGACAATTTCCGAATTCTGTTATCCTTATTAGAATTCATAGATATTTTATATTCTTGTAAATCGTAAGTTGGAACAGTGATTTTGTTTGGATAAAAGTTCATGTAAATGTAAGAATAATTTACAAAGAGTCTGTTCCTTTTCATGAAACTGAGCACATTTTCCAAGTTGTTAGTGTACCCTTTACTTTTTTATTTCTGGGGGTCTGTGGGGAGTGTACTCTTTAAATGCATCAAATTACTGTCTCAAGAAGTGAAGGGATCTGACCCGGACTTGAAACATTTCAGTGTACTTTTATTGAAAAATTCAGTCGAATTATCTAAAGGATCAAAAAGAAAAGAGAAAAATCCCACAGGGCATTGTGATTATACGCAAACTTTTATAGAATTGAATCAAAATTCAGAGTTGCAGATTAACTTCAAAAATTTTCTCGTCTTTACGTCGAGCTCATGGCATGTGCAATTCTCAAAAAATGTCTGCAACTCTCCTATAATAATGATCAATAACATAGATTGCTTTATTTGATTCAGAGCACCAGAGTCAGATTCGAAGATCTTGCGTTATGCATATGATTGAAATGTGCACAGATGATGTGAAAAAGAAATTTGGAGATAAATCTTTTTTGACATTTTTTTAAAATTAAAGTATTGCAAAAAGCAACCATAAACATTTACGTTGAAACAAGAAGATGCGGAATATAAAATGAAATTCAAGAATTTCAAAAAAAAAAAAAAAACGAACGTCCATGAAACAGTTTAAAACACGAGAAAATATACAATAGAACCTTTTGCTCCAGAAATCAAGTGAATTGAAAACATAGAATATCTAGATATAATACCACATCGAGAGAAAATATTCACATTTCGGTGTGCTTCTGTATTTATAGTTTCTAAAAATTGTACTAATTGATAAATTTTTAAAAAATTTGAAATCTGAATAGTAACAAATATTCAACAAACATTAGTGACTGTGGTTGAATATTTGTTCATATTAATAAAAGTAAAAATATTTTCTGTATATTTTACTTTTTTATATAAAATTTCCCTTTTGGATCAAGATCCCTCAGGAGTGTTCTTTCTTTAGGTCTCCCAAGGGACCCTGGTGACTTTCCATTCCTTTCCGGTTCCCCTCCCCTGTGTCTTCTGCTTTCTGCTGTCTTTGTTCCTTCCCTTTAAGGGAAGCGAGAGAACTCTCCATGAGAAGCTATCGCCGCTCTGTTTGCTTTATTCTTTGCCTGGATAGCCAGAATGTCAACGTGCTGGCTGGGCGTGGTGACCCATTAGACGTGCAGTGCACTTTGTTCCCTTGAATATCCATTGGCTAGCAGCTAGTCATCTGAGTGGGCAGTCTGCCAAGTATCAAGCGAAGGGCTCACTTCTTGGGCATGTTGGTTAAGGGTCATCGTTGTTCCTGGGGGTTCCTCTTAGCGCAGAGTTTCCGGTTAGCACAAAGTTCCTAACATTCGGAACTGAATGAGTTTATTTCTAATTTTAATGTTGGTTCCAATGCTTGGTTCCATCAAGACGGATCTCCAGTTTAACATACTACAGTAGGGAGACACTGGTTAAATGACGTATTCCCAAATATTTGGATATGATTGCATGGCACCTTCGAATTTCCCTGCAGATCAACCTGATTTAACGCCTATGGATTTTCTTTTCTTTTGGGGGGAGGTCACTTACGTACAGCGGTTTGTATGCCACGTTCCTTAAATAAAGCAGAATTGCAGCAACACATTTGATAGGGTTATCGGGACATCACAGAAAAGAGTGCTGAAGCTGTTCCTTTTCGTAAACTTCCAGTTTTATTAGGACAGATTATTAGACTGAAGAGTATGAGGTTCATCAAACAGTACGCTTTTTTTTAAGCCAAATGATGCTGATAAGGAAACTTCGTTTTATATTGAATCATTCTGTATAAGAGTAATATGATCGGAACCTGTTCCTTTTCATGAAACTTCTTTTTCCTTCTGTTTCCATTGCCAAGAGTGAATGCTACTTCGAAGTAGTATAAAAATTACTTTTAAAAGGGGCCTTGTGAATATTTTCCGTAGTACATCACTGTTCCATCTATCCCACTCTACCAGTGAGAGGAAGTTTGTTGAAAGTTCATAATATTTAAGAAAAGACATTGGAGAAGTATCGTACTACTTTAAGAAAGAAAAGTTTAGACGATAAAATAAAGGATTCTCTTTAGAGTGCCACTGCCATAAAACAAGAATTATAATTGTAATTATTGAATACTATTATCTAAGCATTTGACCAAAGAGTGTTAATTAATGGATTTGTTTTTATATTATATCTTTCTAATATAAGACTACTTTATACGAAATCTGTTTCTTTTCACGAAACTTTCCTCTGTACTCATTTCTAACGCACCCGTTTCTCATGCACTTATAAGAGTGAGTACCAATTCCACGTATTATAAAAAAATCTTTAAAGTGACCTTGCAATTTTTTTATCGTACTCTATTTTTCTTACTGTCCCACTGTGTGAGTGGGAGGAGGTTTTAACAAATAAGATATAAACATAGGAGTTGAAATTAATTTTCTAGAATATCGCTTTATGTCGAAAACATCAGATCGTCTCGTATTCGTCGAAATTTTCTTGCTGGCCGAGTAAGACAATGCACACACCTTCACAGATTCAAAAGGATTTTCCTTCTGACATTTAGAATAATGGCAACAATACTGTTGAGAACAAAAAAGTTAGGATAAATCTAGAAATCAACTTTTTTTTGTTTAAACTTCACAATTTTGATCCCTCAAATTCTTCCATCAAAACCTAAATGCATTACAGAATGGTATGCTACTCGATAACACACACCATTGTATTGCAATATAAATTATTTCTATCGAATAAAAAGGACAGAACATATTTACTACCTTAACCATTCTGCACATAATCACAAAAAGTCATTTTAAACAATTATAATAGTCTGAAATGATAATGATTTCATAAAACTTTATGTAACGTTTAATTACAATATTAATTCACTTCACTTCGTAGAATGATGCAATGATCAGAAATTTGGACAAGAGAGATAAGCAATCTTGAATGTCTTTACGCACAACAAACAATCATACATATCTATATTTTGGATTAAGTATTTTGAGCCAAATCAGAAAGAAAATATTGTCTCTAAAGTGATAATTAATATGGCAGTCGTTTGAAAACTTTTCGGAATAAGATATCACAAAAGGCAAGCAAAAAAACTTATATTTAAACAACATTATTCTTCATATAAAATAAAAATGTAGATTTAAAAAAAAACTCTCCATTCATGAAATAATTAAAAACACGAAGAAATATGTAATAGAACTTTTGCGTGAACCATCGAGTGAAACGAAAATATATGGTATTCAGGTACAATAAAATATTTAAGGAAAATAATGATATTTCGTTTTAGTGCTCTAATTACAGTTCATAAACATGGCCATAACCACTAGTTTATTTAAAAACGTGTCCATTTGTGGAGGTTGATTATTGAATTAGATTGAATAATTAATGAAATATAATATAATGTTCACAATTTGTGCCGTTTCACGGAGCTTTTTGGCAGACATCGTGTAAATTTTGTTGCCATATTTACGCAACCTTCGTATCGTGCAACAGCCAAAGATTCCAGCAAAATCTCTGAAATGATTGAATTGCAAGCTCGTACTCTGAACAGTCGTTATGGTGATTGGACATTCAAACCTGAAAGTGCAACGATGCATCGATATCCGAACAGTTTTCTTGTTTGTTTTGGAATCAGCTCTGGGCATCTAGTAAATTATTTAATGACTGATAAAAAATGAATTTTCATCAGATGAATAATTTATTTTATCGTGCTTGTGAGAAATATCCGTCATGAAACTTATTTCTTATAACCTGCTTTTAAAGTATGCCTAAGAGTGTAAGGACCATTTGCAAATATTATAAACAAACATTTCAAACCCTTCATATGCTCTTGCCTTTTTTTAATAACGTCCCTTATTTCTTACCGCCCTTGTTTCCAGTGGCAGGGGGATTTTTTCATGCAAAATGTAAAAAAAGTATGTGGAAATCTTTGTTTAAGTATTTTACTTTTCCTACTGCACATTATTCGACCGACATTTTCTTAATGTTCCAGTTTTAAAGGAAACGGGCGTCGCCACATTCGTACATCTTTCAGCTTTAGTAGGATCTTCTTCTTGAAGCATAGTAACAAGAGCATCTGCTACAAAAAAAGATTTCCGTTCAAAACACAAGTCTCTATATGTTTTTCAATGTACTTAAGTGAAGCTGTATGACCTGAGATAGAATCATAATGTAGGAACTTTATTCCTACCACACCATTGATTTCCAAAAGGCGAAAACACATATTAAGTAATTCCTATATGTACTTAATATGTAAATGGTCATAAAGAATTTTCCAAAAGTGTTCTTTATTCAGGTATACCAAATTCTTTTTTTGTTTTCTAAATAAAATAAGTCTAAGTAAATGTGTCTTTTATGATCAAAAGTTATACTCAACAATGATCGAATTAATTAATTTTTTAAAAACATTCGCGTATATTTCGAAAAATCTAAAATGATTTTTTTTTGAAATCTCAAATAGTTTTCATTAAAAACTCTGGTTTACTTTTTATTCGAGGGTAAAGGAGGTTGTTCGAATCACGTTCATTAAATTTCTCTCTCAAATACTATTCAGATTTTTCAAATAATTGAAACAATTATGTGTCCTGAATGTATGGATATTGAGATCTCTTGAGGAGATTTAGACAGAAATTTGTGAGAGTTCATTCTTATATCTATCTATTTATTATTATTTTTTCAAGTCTCAGAAATTCTCCACTGCTTCTATCTGGCTCTTTATCTCAGGTTATAGGCGATGTGAACTATATCATGATAATATATTCTGAAAATAAATTTTTTTCATGAAACTATTTATGTTTTATTCCTTCGCCTGATCCAAAATTAAAAAAAAAAACTGATTGAAAAGTAGGATTACATGAGATATTTGAAGCAAAAAAAAGTGTTCTATATTCAGGTATGCTAAAATATTTTTATTACATGCTAGAGAAAATGAATTTAAATAAACATGTCTTTTATGATCAGAAGACCCAACGTCATTAATTGCAGAGCTATATCTGTTATTTCTAAAAACACTAAATGAAATTCTTATTTCTGTCTGCTGTTATTTCTGCATTTATTTAATGTCTTACTTCCCTTGACTTACGAAGAAACAGAAAATGCACGTTCATGGAGCCCACAATCAGAATGAAGAATACAATACGAATCACCACTGCTATATCATCGTGACATTCAGAAAGAGAAATAATGTATAAATAGAAATTACAATTATGGGGCATCTTTTTTTAAAGTTGAATTATCTATCGATTTATCATTGCCTCCAGTAATATCACCTTTAAGAACTTTTTTTCCATACTTGTCATTTCCCTGATAACATAACGAACAGCATTCAAACCGTTTGAACAAATTATTCAACTTTATTTTGACAGAAGCTATATGTTTTTCACATTATTATTTTATTATCTTAAGATAATTTTTCACAGGCTCCAATCAGAACTCATCGAATAAGGACTTCCTTTAAAATAATAGATCTCCTCATTTTAACTGTTAATTCGGTGTAAATGGGCAAACTTTAAATGTTCAATAATTGCTTTTTGAAATCGCGAATCCTTTCTGAATTGTTACTTCATATCATATACAGTGTGGGAAGCGTATTCAATAACTGTGATTCAACTAATAAACTTTGATGTATAGATTTGAGATAATAAGCGAGTGCTACTGTAATTATACACGGGGAAAATGTGATTGTTCGTCAGATGAGTTCTTTTTGTCAATGCACAGAGGCCATTGAAGTGCTTGGGCAGACACTTTCTTATTGATCATATCGACAATTAGTTTAACTTTTCAAGATCCGGGTGGATGCTTGTCCTGGATTAAAGGTAAAGGTAAAAAAGGGATATTTCTACATCAAAAATTTAATTGATCCGATTAATAAGGTGTCGGCTCCCCTCTTGCTGACCTGTTCATCTTTATCTTTCTTTAGTTTCTGAGTTAAATTGTCATACAATTTAAATTGAGAAATGATTTTTGAATTTATTTCCCTATCACGTTTCTTTTTAAAATAAACTCAGTTTTTTTTGTCTTTATATGTCAATCCGTTATCGGGAAAGGAAGTATGCCTCCATAAAACCCTGATAAAATGCTGTCCAAAATTTCCGACATTCTCTCTATAATATACAAAAAATGAATTATTCGTTTAATGCCGTATTAGATAAACTGATTCCCACCTCAATTTGGGCAATAATATCTAATGTAAAATCTAAAAATAAATAGTAAATAATAATTTATTTATTAAAATAGTACCTGAATAGCAAGTATTGGATCTGCTGAAATGGAATTTATTGGTTGCTATGCAGTAAGCACGGCATTCTAGTTTTAAAGAAACCACAGTTTTTAAAATAGGGAGCAAATTTGTAGAGGTTTGTACAGACGAATGCGAGAGGCACTTTGGGCGGACATCATAGCCAGGCCTATTCATTAGCTCCTCTCTGTAAACAAAACGGATTGTCATTGGCCAACATATTCTGACAAGTCCTTGTTGTACGGAATTTTAGTAGCTGGATGAAACCAAACTCTCGCCTGTTCAGATGCTCATAAAATAATGATAAATCACTCTCCTAAAACAGGCGTCTGTGACCCAGTAGCGTAAAATGATCGAATGGTTCAACATCCCCTCAAAAGCAGCAAGAAACTCAAACCCATGTCGAAATAAAAGCTCCTTTATTTAGTCAAATTAAAATGGCTTCTGAAACTGAGCTAAATTTTAAAAAGTTTGAAACGAATAGAAAATACATGCAACCACATTCAGTAAGTAAGACTAGTTGAAAATTAAAAATCCTCATATATTAATTCCATAACATGAACCCTATAATCACACTCCTTTACTTAAATGTGAGAGGAGAAAAATAATCATTTGAAAGCTCAAGATACATTTAAAAAGTAAAACATAAAAATCGTCACGCTGTTTTGAAGAAACATTTAGTAGATTAAATAAAGAATTCTCTTTAAAGTGATGCTGTAATAAAAGATGAATTCTCAGTAATTTTTTTTAATACTCATTGATTTGTCTTGTAAAAGGAGCGTGTCGATTAGTGAAGTTCTTTGAGTATTAGTTCTTGTTATTATAAGAATAATTTACAAAGAATTTGTTCTTTTTCATGAAACTCTTATATGGTGCCATTTTGTACTGGATTTTATGCATTTAAAAGATTGGAAAACGCAAGCATAAATATCGATGTTTAAAGAACAAGACTTGGAATGTAAAATGAAACTCAAGGATCGGATAAATCAACGTTCATGAAATAATATAAAACATGAGAAAATATATAACGAAACTTTTGCATGAGCAATCGAGTGAAATGAAAATATAAAACATTCAGATTCAATATGATAACTCTACGTAACTTATTGTTATCCCACCCTACGTAACTTATAATGACCTAACACGCCGCCAAATTCTCTTATATGTTTGTATATGAAAGCTCGTAGTCTGAACAGTTCTATCGTGATTGGACATTCAAATCTAGAAGTCCAATGTTGCATCAATGTTCGGAGAGTTCTCTCAGCAGCTAGGTTTGGAATAATTTCCGGACCTTTAGTGAATCTTTCAATCTTGTAACTATAAAACTAATTTCAATAAATAGGAGGCTGTTTGAACTTGCTAATCGAAGAATGTTGATAAGTAAAACGTGATTTATTATGGATTATTCCAATATAAAAATTATTTACACAGAATCTGTGAATTTGCACGAAACCCTCTGACTCTTCCTTTTTATGCTGGTTGATGAGTACCGTTTACAATTATTATTTAAAAAAGTATTTAAAATAAACCCTATACATTTTTTCAATCGCATTGCATTAATCCTACGATCCACTCTCTGCCAGAATGAAGAAGATTGGTAAAATTTCATAATATCTTTGAAGAAAATATTGGAAAAATATTCTACTACTTAAATAAAGAAAAGTTTAGCAGATAAAATAAATAGTTTTCTTCAGAGATTTACAGATCATAAAAGAAGAATTCTTTTTACAATTATTGAATTATTATTTTTTAAGAAAATGGGTTCTTTAATTATATGTATATATATTGAAATTCCTGACTCTTTTTAAGAAACTATACTTAGGCCGAAAAATTATATTCAATATACAATGGGAATAAATTTAATTGAAAATTATTTTCATTATACAAAAGGAATAATATACTGCATATGTATGCAACTGTTTGTGATCTCAAAATAAAAATTAAAAAATGCATAGGCTTTGAAAACATTTATATATCATTAAATTAGTTATTTGTTATTTAAAAACATGTCTGATATACCTATTTGAATATATCTAAGAAAAGGTGTATTAGCGGAGGCAGAATAAAAATTCTAAAATGAAAACTTTATTGCTAGTATTCAAATCTTAACAGGTGTATTTTTTCTTGTATGTAATTTTTATATAAATGGTAATAAAGCTCGAGTAAACATATCCCCTATTAATATTTACTAAATAATTTAAGTATTTACTAGTAAAAAATAGGAAATTTCTTTTATAATGAAATTTAAAAACTCTGAAAACAACATAATTAGCCACAGGAACAAATATAAATATGAGAAAAAGATGGCATCATGAAGCAATGCATACGTTCAAAAATGTATTAACTTTCCTGAGGTTTTGGCACTTGATACTGGTACTATGTTTGCTTTTATAATCATTACGGATGAAAGAAGAATATTAGTTGCTTTAAAATCTGGGGAAAATTTGAACAAAAAAAATCATTATCGCATGATTTTAACAACATTTATAGTGTGGGCCTCTTTCCACATAAGTCAATAGATGTGAAGAATTCGAGTAAATAGTTCTTTGCGGCTGTTGATTTGGTGTGTCGAAATCAGATGCTGCCAGACAACAATAACTAAGACATTTAGTTCCATAAAAAAATTCTTTATAACAGAATAAAAAATAATGCTGCTATCAGCGAGATAGAGAGAGAGAGAGAGAAAGTTTTGTTTTTAATTATCTCCACAATCGTTATTTCTCCCTGGAGATCGAGGAAGTTGACAATAAAAGATTCGAATGACTCAAAATTGCTAGTGACATGAACTAGCATAATATTTGGCGATTTGCAGATTTAAAACAGGTCAACTGTTTCTCACTTCAGTTTTAACTTGCTAGAGAAGAACAACAAATTGTTGAATTCTCTTACTGGCACTGGTGCCTTCAGTATTCCTAATGATAAAGTTGAGTTTTGAATCAAGAATCTGTGCATCAAAAGCTCAAAGAAAAGTCTCGCAGAGCAATATAATCTTACACATGCTTTTATAGCACTGAACCGAAATTCAGAGTTGCATATTAAGTTCACATTTTTCTCGTCTTCACATCGAGCTCAATTTACTTGCAATCCTATCAAAATATTGTAACTCTCCTTTGATAATGACCAATAATATAGGTTGATAAAATAGGTTGAGCATATTGACATCTTTTCCATCAGGTGTCAGTGCTCTGCCTGGGCAATGAATATTCTAGGATGGAAGGCCTTTCTGCACATCTGGAGGAAGACGTCCTCCTTAAATGTAAACAAAGTCCGCAGAGCAGAGAAGCGAAAAATGTTAGTTACGGGACAAATGAGAATTATTTATTCTTTGTATTAAGTGTTTGAGTTCGATCAGAGAGTGAATACCTCTTCTTTTTCAGCTTGAATATATTCTATATTAAAATATAGCTAAAAGCAAGCACAAATACCGATGTCGAAACATCAAGATGTGGAATATAAAATGAAAATCGAGGGGCGAATAAATAAACATTCATGAAATAATATATAAATATGAGGAAATATGTAACGAAACTTTTGAATGAGCAATCGAGTGAAAAGAGAACATGTAATATACAGATGCAATATGATATTAATACGATAACTATCCTATTAGAATATCTTAACATTCTTACAAATAACGGAGGTTTTAAAAACTTGCCAATCTGAAGACATTCTTTAGTGAACGTGGTTGAATATTAGTTGATATCAATAAAAGTAATAACATATTCTAAATCTGTGCCTTTTCATGAAATTTTGTTTAATGCATTGATTCACTCCTGAACATTTTCTGGAGAGTCTCTGGTTGCTATATGTATCTAGTTTTATGCAACCCTTCGTAACTTGTAACGGCCTAACATGTCAACGAATTCTCTGAAATGATTGAATTGGAAGCTCGTAATCTGAAGAGTTTCGGTGTTGATTGGACATTCAAATCCGAATGTCCGAAGATGCGAACAGTTGTCTCAATAATTATTTCGGGCTTTCCAATCACCTTTGGGCATCTAGTAAAGGCATGGATGATGAGAGTATAAATTTAATTTCCAGCAAAAGGAGGGAGAGGACTCATAAAATCATTCGGCAATGCAAAAGTGCCGATGGGATACTGCATTTAAAGCGATACTTTTATTGGCATTCAAAACAATTGCGAACAAAAACTTTTATATTCCTGTGCGTATCTTCCCATTCGAATTATTTGAGAACTAAACCGGTGAAATTTGGGGTACCTGGCTGTGAGAGCGAAAAAAAATTCAAAAATTAGTTGTTTTAACTTGGAGGAAAACCCATTTGACTAACTTAGAACGTATATATAATTGTGAATTTCTCTCATTCGTCTCTGTTTCCTTCCTTCATTAATTTTCTGACTTTTCAATAGCGAGTGTAAGACATTTCGGACTTTTATGGGATAACATATCTCAATGTGTTATTTCTCTAATATGAAGTTCAAATATTAAATTTTCATTTTCTAATCATGACTCAAAGCACTGAATGGTAAACTGAAATTATCAGCAAATGACAACAATTCTTTTTGAGAAAAAAAAATTCTCCTGAAACGTTGTGCTCTGTTTCGCCTTTCCCTGTCAATAAAAGAATAGTACGAATTGGCGGAGAACCAAACACATTTAAAAATTAAAAGTCGATGTTTTTTAATAGAGCTTGCATCCCCTTTTGCAGAAGAAATCTTTAAGTCTTGACAAAAAACCTTCTTCGTATGCCGGTTTGCTTCTCTCAGCAGAAAACTCTAAATTTATATATATCTCTCTCTCTTGCATTTCATCAGAAGCTACAGTTCTCAATGTGCTCTCAGATCAGAGTGTCAATCATGCAAAACGCATTATGACCGAAAAAGAAATGAAATCTCCTCTCCCCATTCCTATAATTTTAAGTTTCAGTCAAACAGGCCTTCCCAAATCAATTAAAGCTGAATATTTGCCGATCTTAATTCGAAATCCAATCCGATGTTACGAATGGCAGCGTTTGGATCAATTCAAGACTTTTTCTGAAAATTTTCTATTCAAACTTGTCAAATGACTAGTAAATTTTGGTTCCAGGCGTACATAATTTTCAATTTTGAATAACATGAAAAATTATTCAAAAATGAGATATCAAAAATAAAATGAAATCTTGAAGAAAACACGTGTAGAAAGCAATTGTTTTATTCAATGGTCGTGGATCACTTGGCATTACTTTGACCGTTTCTTGCAATTTTAGTTAACAAATTCAAAATCGATATCGCTTAAGAATGAAGATCTATCTCTAAAAAGGAGTTTAAACCAAAAATGTCGGATTTAGATTCCATTCTTTGAATGTGAAAATTATGAAATTAAATATTCAAATTTTTAGACAGAGAGAAAAATCAGATAATCGTTGATGGTGCTTTCGATTTAATGCATGCAGTTTATAGAAACCAAATTCAACTGTTTTCATTCGCATTGTAGTTTGTCTGGCTAGAAGTATCGATAAAATTTAATGTTCTTAAAGAAATCACACACTTTGTTCAGTGCCATTACGGTAACTCTAGTTATTCAATTCTAAATTTAAATTTTGGTTTCAGTTGATTTTTAAATATGTGTATGGAATATTATCATTTTCTTGAAAATAATTTCACCTTACAATTAAGAAAAAAGAAATAAAAGTTTTGAATGAGAAATAAAGTGCCCTGAAAATATATAATATTCAGATATAATGTAATATTTAGAGAAAATATTCGTTTTGCTACCATAATTCCAGTTAACATTATTATGATCAATTGTAATTTTACAAACTTGTCGCTCTGAGCAGGTTGATAAGTGAATGTTATTGAATATTAGAAAAAGGTAAAACATGTAATAGTACACTTTCAATATGTACCTCTTCAGAAAGCCACTTCTAGATTCTCCGGATGTATTTGTTAGTCAAAGTTATGAATCCCGACCCAAAATGTAATATCATGATATGTCAGAAAATTCTCAGAATAGATTTAATTGGAAGCTCGTTCTCTGAACAATTGTAATGATCACTGGACATTCAAATCTAGAAGTCCAAAGATGCATCAAGGTGCGAGCAGTTGCCTCAGCAGTTATATCGGTTGTTGGAATCCTTTCCGGACATCTAGTTAATCTTTCAATCTTCTAATTATAAAACTAATTTCAATGAGAAGAAGGCTGTCTGTGCTTGCAAACCAAAGTAGGTTGATAAGTAAAACGCGATTTATAATGGATCCTTCTAATGTGAGAATAATTCATACAGAATCTGTACCTTTTCATGAAACTTATAAAAACTTTCAAAAAATTCGAGATGGTGTATCAGTACCACTTACAAGTACTATAAAACAAATCTTCAAAAGGAACCTTGTAAATGTTTTCAATCGTATTACGTTAATACTACGATCACTCTTTGCCAGTATGAAGATTATTGATGAAATTTCATAACATCTTTATAAAGATAATATTGTGAAAATGTCATACTCCTTTGGAAAAGACAAGTTTAGAAGATAAAGTAAAGAATTTTCTTCTGTCATAAAAGAAGAATTCTTATTACAATTATTGAACGCTACTGTCTAATCTTTTTGTGCCAAGAGTTTTTATTAGTGAATTTTCTATTATATTAAATTTTTTAAATATAAGAATAATTCCGAGATAATATGTTCTTTTTCATGAAACTCACATCGATTCCTTCTTTTTCACAGCCTGACGGTATTGGAACCATTTACGAGTAATATAAAAATATCATTAAAGAGGATCTTGTATTTTTTTTCATTCCCACTGTATTATTTTTATCGTCACAATATGACAGTGGGAATAAATTTTGACATTCAAAATAAAAACATTGCAGTTAAAATTCATGAGGATATTACTTAACGGCAAAAACGTCAGATTGCCACCTACTGGCCGAAATTTCCTTGCTGTCCTAGTCTTACAGGAGAATGTCGCACCCACGCTCACGCATTCTTTCGGTTTTTACTAAATATTCCTCCTGACACCAATAAAAATGGGCATTTGCAACAACAGCCGTCATAAAAGGAGACCCTGTTCTTCAAAAGAGTTACAGATTCGGATGTACTTCTTCCTATATGCAATTCTTATATTAAAAAAATACATGTTTTTTTTATTTAGGTTTGCTAAATAATGTTCGTATTTACTAATAAAAAAATAGGAAGTTCCTTTCACGAATAAAGTTAAAAACACCCAAAACAACATAATTAGCAATAGGATACAAGTATATATATGATAATTAGATGATATCAACAAGCAATACGAACGTTCAAAAATAATTCCATTTCCCGGTGTTTTATCACTTGATATTCATATTATGTTCTTTTGTAGCCTTTTTAGATTTAAGAAGAAAATTAGTTAAAGTAAAGGAATAAGTTGTGGCAAGAAAAATCATAATAGAATCATTTTAAAAACTTTTATAGTGTGGGCCTCATTTTCCATTAGTAATTAGATAAAAAGAATTTAAGAAAATAATTCTTTGTGGTTGTGGTTGTGGTGAGTCGAAATGAGATGTTGCCACACGACAATAATTAATATATTTATTCCCAATAAAGTTCTTTATAACGCAATAAAAAATAATGTAGCTATCAGCCAGAGAGAGAGAGCGTTCTTATGTTCTTATTCATGTCAGAAATTTTTATTTCTAGTTGGATATCGATGGCTTTGACATTAAAGGATTCAAATTTTTCAAAATTGCTATTGACAGGTACTAACACACGGGCATATGCATTAAATCTTCTTCATATGAAAGGCAAAATGTGATTGAGCAGCATATTTGAACAAGTCCTTGTGGAACAGAATTCTAGTTGTCGAATGAAAAAAATACTCTCACCTGTATATATGCTCATTAAATAATAATAAGTCAATTTCCTGGGATAGGTATCTGTTACGAAGAAGATGAAAATAAATACGCTGGTTTAAGGCACCCCCTGAAAAGCAGCAAGAAACTCAAATCCCTGTTGAAATAAATGCTCTTTTATCTAATCAAATTAAAACTACTTTTTCAACTGGCATAAATTTAAATAAGCTTGAAACGAATGGAAAATACATACAACCACATTCCGCATAATTAAATGAAAAATGAAAATCCTCATATTTTCATTCCGTAACACTAATTCCATAATCATGCATATCTACCTAAAAATCAGAGGGAGAAAAATGATCAGATGAAAATTGATAATAGATTTAAAAAATAAATCATAAAAAATGTCTCGCAGTTTTGAAGAAACGTTTAGAAGATAAAATAAAGAATTGTCTTTAAAGAGATGCTACCTTAAAAGATGAATTCTAAATGCAATTTCTGAATGCTGTAGACTTGTCTTGTGAAAAGAGGGTCTTGATTAGTGAGGTTATTTGAGCATTAGTTCATGTTATTATAAGAATAATTTACATTGACTCTTTTCCTCTTCATGAAACTCAATTCTGCAGGGAATATTTCTCTTATTCGTCAGCCAATTTTGCATCAACAAAGATGGACATTTCCTGTCAATAACAGGATGTCGAAACTTTCTTACGGTCCAAGCGTTACATGACTTTGGTATGACCACACCTAGGACAAATTTAATTGAGTTTGAAATGAACGGTAGAATCACCCCATCACTTCCCTTACGTATGAATGAAGAAGAGAAATAAATACAAATTATAATTAAGGGGATCCAACTCCGTCATAAAAATCTGAGGAAAAAATAGCCAACAAAAATGAATAAATATTTCAAGAAGCTAAAGCAAAGAGAAATGAATCCCTACAGTGGTAAATGTAACTAGTGAATACGGTTACACGTTACAGTTCTTAACTATTAATGAGCATTTATGACTATATTCAGAACTAGAGAAAAGTATTTATGGACTCTAAAGAGATAAATAAGCGGGTAGAAACTGCACATTTGGTTTAAATGAAGGCTTACCCAAATCGATGTATTTTTCAATCTTAATTTTGGAAAAAATATTTCACCGTAATGAATATTTGGTGGCAGCAGTACTCACGTTAATGCGCAGTCTCAAGAAGAAACAATTTGGAGATTATAATCTTTTTTTTCTCTCTAAACATGTTCCTTTTCATGAAACTATCAATAGATAATGAAAGATCCCTTGGTAATATTTGATCGCCCAAAGTCTGTCAAAGGCTGGAAAAATTGAATCTGGAGCTCATATTTTGAGCAGTTGTTATGATGACTGTTCTTTCAAATCAGGATGTCCC
>JAOUZG010029337.1:17380-34750 GCA_026289955.1 Argiope argentata
GTAGATGAGGGGTTTGGTCTTCGTCTACCGGTATACTCGTGACTTGCACTGCTGCCTTTTGTAACCGTATTGATGAAATTTAGTTTTGCGGAGAACATCCCAGAATCAAAAGAGTTGTGAAAAGTCTCGCAGGACAATAAAAATGTACAGAAGGTTTTACAACGTAGGACTAAAATTTTGAGCTGCATATAAAAGTACAAAATTTTGTCATCTTTACATCAAGTAACTGGTATGTGAAATTCCCCTAAAAGGTCTATAATTCTTTTATAATAATGTCCAAGATAATAAGCTGCTTTTTTCGATTAAGAACACGGAGGTCATATTTAGCCATCTTGCGTTAAGTATACGATTGAGACGGACACTGAAGATGTAAAACTGATGATGACGGACACTGATGATGTCTTGCCAGATAAACATTTGGAAATATTTTCAAACAATTAAATTATTACAAAAGGCAAGCATAAAAAACCCACGTCGAAACGGGAAGATGCAGATTATGAAATGAAACCCTGGAGTCGGAAAGGAAACACGATGAAATGTGTAATGCATACTTATACTATAAATACGAGGAAATATATAATAGATAAATATTACACAAATACGAGGAAATATTAAATGCATACATATAATACAAATACGAGGAAATATAAAATATAAATTTTATTTAATAAATCAAAGTGAATTGAAAATATATAATATTCAGATACAATAATAGAGAGAAATTCGTACATAATGAAAAAGTAATGATATTCTGTGAATCTGCACATTTTCTATAAAATATTGAAATATGCAGAATAACACTATAAAATATTGAAGTATATATTATAACATGAAGCGAAAAATATTTCAAAGTTCTAATAGAATTTCCGAACACTGTCTGTCATAAAAACGATTGATATTTTAAAAATATTTCAGATTCAGATGTCTATGAAAAGAATATTGCTGAAAAGTTTTTCATTTTTCTTAAATGGAAATACTGCCTCTTTTCACGACACATTAACATAGCGATTGATTCCAGCACGCGACATTTCGACGTCACCGACCGGTGAATACGGTTATTCGTGATCATTAAGAGTATAAAGAGAATTTTTATATGTTTTCGGAGCTAGATTCGAATATATATTGCCTCTGAAGAGATAAAGAAGGAGTTAGTATATTCTGTTTGAATGAAGACCTCCAATTACGTCTATTAATCGGTCCATTTTCCCTTCGTCATTTTGCAGAAGCACTTCACAATAATTCATATTTGATAGCCGCAGTAGATTCATTAATGTAATGTGTCAGGAAATGTCAGTCTTGAAGAGACTGGTCTTATAATTACATTAACATAAGAGGTAAAATTCTCTAAAAATATTCTCTTTATTCTAAAAATATCCTTTTTCTTATAAACTAATTACGTTCTATTTTCAATAATGATTAAGATGATGGGTGAAGGGTCAAGGAAATTTCTTGACTCTCTTCTGACTTTATTACTTTCTATTTTAATGACAACTAACGACGCTTAAGCTACTTTGGATTTAATTATAATTAGAGTTATTAATACTCAAGGTCCCGCATTGAAAGCTATTTTGGGAAAGAGACGAAGTCGTTGTCTGCTGCTAGTTGAGTTCTAATGAGATCGTATTATCAAGCTACAACCCGATGGAGTATCATCACTCTAGTTTCTATTCTTTCCTTAGGACTATTTTGTTGATGGTCAGCAATACTAATGACGACATAAATAGCGGTACTTGCGACGACACTGGTGAAATGTGGAAAATGAAAAATGAGTCATCCAAATAAAGTCATCCAAAATAAAATTTTGTCATTCCTACTTTACGAATTTTTGATATTTCATTCATTAATTCAAATGACAATTTCCGAATTCTGTTATCCTTATTAGAATTCATAGATATTTTATATTCTTGTAAATCGTAAGTTGGAACAGTGATTTTGTTTGGATAAAAGTTCATGTAAATGTAAGAATAATTTACAAAGAGTCTGTTCCTTTTCATGAAACTGAGCACATTTTCCAAGTTGTTAGTGTACCCTTTACTTTTTTATTTCTGGGGGTCTGTGGGGAGTGTACTCTTTAAATGCATCAAATTACTGTCTCAAGAAGTGAAGGGATCTGACCCGGACTTGAAACATTTCAGTGTACTTTTATTGAAAAATTCAGTCGAATTATCTAAAGGATCAAAAAGAAAAGAGAAAAATCCCACAGGGCATTGTGATTATACGCAAACTTTTATAGAATTGAATCAAAATTCAGAGTTGCAGATTAACTTCAAAAATTTTCTCGTCTTTACGTCGAGCTCATGGCATGTGCAATTCTCAAAAAATGTCTGCAACTCTCCTATAATAATGATCAATAACATAGATTGCTTTATTTGATTCAGAGCACCAGAGTCAGATTCGAAGATCTTGCGTTATGCATATGATTGAAATGTGCACAGATGATGTGAAAAAGAAATTTGGAGATAAATCTTTTTTGACATTTTTTTAAAATTAAAGTATTGCAAAAAGCAACCATAAACATTTACGTTGAAACAAGAAGATGCGGAATATAAAATGAAATTCAAGAATTTCAAAAAAAAAAAAAAAACGAACGTCCATGAAACAGTTTAAAACACGAGAAAATATACAATAGAACCTTTTGCTCCAGAAATCAAGTGAATTGAAAACATAGAATATCTAGATATAATACCACATCGAGAGAAAATATTCACATTTCGGTGTGCTTCTGTATTTATAGTTTCTAAAAATTGTACTAATTGATAAATTTTTAAAAAATTTGAAATCTGAATAGTAACAAATATTCAACAAACATTAGTGACTGTGGTTGAATATTTGTTCATATTAATAAAAGTAAAAATATTTTCTGTATATTTTACTTTTTTATATAAAATTTCCCTTTTGGATCAAGATCCCTCAGGAGTGTTCTTTCTTTAGGTCTCCCAAGGGACCCTGGTGACTTTCCATTCCTTTCCGGTTCCCCTCCCCTGTGTCTTCTGCTTTCTGCTGTCTTTGTTCCTTCCCTTTAAGGGAAGCGAGAGAACTCTCCATGAGAAGCTATCGCCGCTCTGTTTGCTTTATTCTTTGCCTGGATAGCCAGAATGTCAACGTGCTGGCTGGGCGTGGTGACCCATTAGACGTGCAGTGCACTTTGTTCCCTTGAATATCCATTGGCTAGCAGCTAGTCATCTGAGTGGGCAGTCTGCCAAGTATCAAGCGAAGGGCTCACTTCTTGGGCATGTTGGTTAAGGGTCATCGTTGTTCCTGGGGGTTCCTCTTAGCGCAGAGTTTCCGGTTAGCACAAAGTTCCTAACATTCGGAACTGAATGAGTTTATTTCTAATTTTAATGTTGGTTCCAATGCTTGGTTCCATCAAGACGGATCTCCAGTTTAACATACTACAGTAGGGAGACACTGGTTAAATGACGTATTCCCAAATATTTGGATATGATTGCATGGCACCTTCGAATTTCCCTGCAGATCAACCTGATTTAACGCCTATGGATTTTCTTTTCTTTTGGGGGGAGGTCACTTACGTACAGCGGTTTGTATGCCACGTTCCTTAAATAAAGCAGAATTGCAGCAACACATTTGATAGGGTTATCGGGACATCACAGAAAAGAGTGCTGAAGCTGTTCCTTTTCGTAAACTTCCAGTTTTATTAGGACAGATTATTAGACTGAAGAGTATGAGGTTCATCAAACAGTACGCTTTTTTTTAAGCCAAATGATGCTGATAAGGAAACTTCGTTTTATATTGAATCATTCTGTATAAGAGTAATATGATCGGAACCTGTTCCTTTTCATGAAACTTCTTTTTCCTTCTGTTTCCATTGCCAAGAGTGAATGCTACTTCGAAGTAGTATAAAAATTACTTTTAAAAGGGGCCTTGTGAATATTTTCCGTAGTACATCACTGTTCCATCTATCCCACTCTACCAGTGAGAGGAAGTTTGTTGAAAGTTCATAATATTTAAGAAAAGACATTGGAGAAGTATCGTACTACTTTAAGAAAGAAAAGTTTAGACGATAAAATAAAGGATTCTCTTTAGAGTGCCACTGCCATAAAACAAGAATTATAATTGTAATTATTGAATACTATTATCTAAGCATTTGACCAAAGAGTGTTAATTAATGGATTTGTTTTTATATTATATCTTTCTAATATAAGACTACTTTATACGAAATCTGTTTCTTTTCACGAAACTTTCCTCTGTACTCATTTCTAACGCACCCGTTTCTCATGCACTTATAAGAGTGAGTACCAATTCCACGTATTATAAAAAAATCTTTAAAGTGACCTTGCAATTTTTTTATCGTACTCTATTTTTCTTACTGTCCCACTGTGTGAGTGGGAGGAGGTTTTAACAAATAAGATATAAACATAGGAGTTGAAATTAATTTTCTAGAATATCGCTTTATGTCGAAAACATCAGATCGTCTCGTATTCGTCGAAATTTTCTTGCTGGCCGAGTAAGACAATGCACACACCTTCACAGATTCAAAAGGATTTTCCTTCTGACATTTAGAATAATGGCAACAATACTGTTGAGAACAAAAAAGTTAGGATAAATCTAGAAATCAACTTTTTTTTGTTTAAACTTCACAATTTTGATCCCTCAAATTCTTCCATCAAAACCTAAATGCATTACAGAATGGTATGCTACTCGATAACACACACCATTGTATTGCAATATAAATTATTTCTATCGAATAAAAAGGACAGAACATATTTACTACCTTAACCATTCTGCACATAATCACAAAAAGTCATTTTAAACAATTATAATAGTCTGAAATGATAATGATTTCATAAAACTTTATGTAACGTTTAATTACAATATTAATTCACTTCACTTCGTAGAATGATGCAATGATCAGAAATTTGGACAAGAGAGATAAGCAATCTTGAATGTCTTTACGCACAACAAACAATCATACATATCTATATTTTGGATTAAGTATTTTGAGCCAAATCAGAAAGAAAATATTGTCTCTAAAGTGATAATTAATATGGCAGTCGTTTGAAAACTTTTCGGAATAAGATATCACAAAAGGCAAGCAAAAAAACTTATATTTAAACAACATTATTCTTCATATAAAATAAAAATGTAGATTTAAAAAAAAACTCTCCATTCATGAAATAATTAAAAACACGAAGAAATATGTAATAGAACTTTTGCGTGAACCATCGAGTGAAACGAAAATATATGGTATTCAGGTACAATAAAATATTTAAGGAAAATAATGATATTTCGTTTTAGTGCTCTAATTACAGTTCATAAACATGGCCATAACCACTAGTTTATTTAAAAACGTGTCCATTTGTGGAGGTTGATTATTGAATTAGATTGAATAATTAATGAAATATAATATAATGTTCACAATTTGTGCCGTTTCACGGAGCTTTTTGGCAGACATCGTGTAAATTTTGTTGCCATATTTACGCAACCTTCGTATCGTGCAACAGCCAAAGATTCCAGCAAAATCTCTGAAATGATTGAATTGCAAGCTCGTACTCTGAACAGTCGTTATGGTGATTGGACATTCAAACCTGAAAGTGCAACGATGCATCGATATCCGAACAGTTTTCTTGTTTGTTTTGGAATCAGCTCTGGGCATCTAGTAAATTATTTAATGACTGATAAAAAATGAATTTTCATCAGATGAATAATTTATTTTATCGTGCTTGTGAGAAATATCCGTCATGAAACTTATTTCTTATAACCTGCTTTTAAAGTATGCCTAAGAGTGTAAGGACCATTTGCAAATATTATAAACAAACATTTCAAACCCTTCATATGCTCTTGCCTTTTTTTAATAACGTCCCTTATTTCTTACCGCCCTTGTTTCCAGTGGCAGGGGGATTTTTTCATGCAAAATGTAAAAAAAGTATGTGGAAATCTTTGTTTAAGTATTTTACTTTTCCTACTGCACATTATTCGACCGACATTTTCTTAATGTTCCAGTTTTAAAGGAAACGGGCGTCGCCACATTCGTACATCTTTCAGCTTTAGTAGGATCTTCTTCTTGAAGCATAGTAACAAGAGCATCTGCTACAAAAAAAGATTTCCGTTCAAAACACAAGTCTCTATATGTTTTTCAATGTACTTAAGTGAAGCTGTATGACCTGAGATAGAATCATAATGTAGGAACTTTATTCCTACCACACCATTGATTTCCAAAAGGCGAAAACACATATTAAGTAATTCCTATATGTACTTAATATGTAAATGGTCATAAAGAATTTTCCAAAAGTGTTCTTTATTCAGGTATACCAAATTCTTTTTTTGTTTTCTAAATAAAATAAGTCTAAGTAAATGTGTCTTTTATGATCAAAAGTTATACTCAACAATGATCGAATTAATTAATTTTTTAAAAACATTCGCGTATATTTCGAAAAATCTAAAATGATTTTTTTTTGAAATCTCAAATAGTTTTCATTAAAAACTCTGGTTTACTTTTTATTCGAGGGTAAAGGAGGTTGTTCGAATCACGTTCATTAAATTTCTCTCTCAAATACTATTCAGATTTTTCAAATAATTGAAACAATTATGTGTCCTGAATGTATGGATATTGAGATCTCTTGAGGAGATTTAGACAGAAATTTGTGAGAGTTCATTCTTATATCTATCTATTTATTATTATTTTTTCAAGTCTCAGAAATTCTCCACTGCTTCTATCTGGCTCTTTATCTCAGGTTATAGGCGATGTGAACTATATCATGATAATATATTCTGAAAATAAATTTTTTTCATGAAACTATTTATGTTTTATTCCTTCGCCTGATCCAAAATTAAAAAAAAAAACTGATTGAAAAGTAGGATTACATGAGATATTTGAAGCAAAAAAAAGTGTTCTATATTCAGGTATGCTAAAATATTTTTATTACATGCTAGAGAAAATGAATTTAAATAAACATGTCTTTTATGATCAGAAGACCCAACGTCATTAATTGCAGAGCTATATCTGTTATTTCTAAAAACACTAAATGAAATTCTTATTTCTGTCTGCTGTTATTTCTGCATTTATTTAATGTCTTACTTCCCTTGACTTACGAAGAAACAGAAAATGCACGTTCATGGAGCCCACAATCAGAATGAAGAATACAATACGAATCACCACTGCTATATCATCGTGACATTCAGAAAGAGAAATAATGTATAAATAGAAATTACAATTATGGGGCATCTTTTTTTAAAGTTGAATTATCTATCGATTTATCATTGCCTCCAGTAATATCACCTTTAAGAACTTTTTTTCCATACTTGTCATTTCCCTGATAACATAACGAACAGCATTCAAACCGTTTGAACAAATTATTCAACTTTATTTTGACAGAAGCTATATGTTTTTCACATTATTATTTTATTATCTTAAGATAATTTTTCACAGGCTCCAATCAGAACTCATCGAATAAGGACTTCCTTTAAAATAATAGATCTCCTCATTTTAACTGTTAATTCGGTGTAAATGGGCAAACTTTAAATGTTCAATAATTGCTTTTTGAAATCGCGAATCCTTTCTGAATTGTTACTTCATATCATATACAGTGTGGGAAGCGTATTCAATAACTGTGATTCAACTAATAAACTTTGATGTATAGATTTGAGATAATAAGCGAGTGCTACTGTAATTATACACGGGGAAAATGTGATTGTTCGTCAGATGAGTTCTTTTTGTCAATGCACAGAGGCCATTGAAGTGCTTGGGCAGACACTTTCTTATTGATCATATCGACAATTAGTTTAACTTTTCAAGATCCGGGTGGATGCTTGTCCTGGATTAAAGGTAAAGGTAAAAAAGGGATATTTCTACATCAAAAATTTAATTGATCCGATTAATAAGGTGTCGGCTCCCCTCTTGCTGACCTGTTCATCTTTATCTTTCTTTAGTTTCTGAGTTAAATTGTCATACAATTTAAATTGAGAAATGATTTTTGAATTTATTTCCCTATCACGTTTCTTTTTAAAATAAACTCAGTTTTTTTTGTCTTTATATGTCAATCCGTTATCGGGAAAGGAAGTATGCCTCCATAAAACCCTGATAAAATGCTGTCCAAAATTTCCGACATTCTCTCTATAATATACAAAAAATGAATTATTCGTTTAATGCCGTATTAGATAAACTGATTCCCACCTCAATTTGGGCAATAATATCTAATGTAAAATCTAAAAATAAATAGTAAATAATAATTTATTTATTAAAATAGTACCTGAATAGCAAGTATTGGATCTGCTGAAATGGAATTTATTGGTTGCTATGCAGTAAGCACGGCATTCTAGTTTTAAAGAAACCACAGTTTTTAAAATAGGGAGCAAATTTGTAGAGGTTTGTACAGACGAATGCGAGAGGCACTTTGGGCGGACATCATAGCCAGGCCTATTCATTAGCTCCTCTCTGTAAACAAAACGGATTGTCATTGGCCAACATATTCTGACAAGTCCTTGTTGTACGGAATTTTAGTAGCTGGATGAAACCAAACTCTCGCCTGTTCAGATGCTCATAAAATAATGATAAATCACTCTCCTAAAACAGGCGTCTGTGACCCAGTAGCGTAAAATGATCGAATGGTTCAACATCCCCTCAAAAGCAGCAAGAAACTCAAACCCATGTCGAAATAAAAGCTCCTTTATTTAGTCAAATTAAAATGGCTTCTGAAACTGAGCTAAATTTTAAAAAGTTTGAAACGAATAGAAAATACATGCAACCACATTCAGTAAGTAAGACTAGTTGAAAATTAAAAATCCTCATATATTAATTCCATAACATGAACCCTATAATCACACTCCTTTACTTAAATGTGAGAGGAGAAAAATAATCATTTGAAAGCTCAAGATACATTTAAAAAGTAAAACATAAAAATCGTCACGCTGTTTTGAAGAAACATTTAGTAGATTAAATAAAGAATTCTCTTTAAAGTGATGCTGTAATAAAAGATGAATTCTCAGTAATTTTTTTTAATACTCATTGATTTGTCTTGTAAAAGGAGCGTGTCGATTAGTGAAGTTCTTTGAGTATTAGTTCTTGTTATTATAAGAATAATTTACAAAGAATTTGTTCTTTTTCATGAAACTCTTATATGGTGCCATTTTGTACTGGATTTTATGCATTTAAAAGATTGGAAAACGCAAGCATAAATATCGATGTTTAAAGAACAAGACTTGGAATGTAAAATGAAACTCAAGGATCGGATAAATCAACGTTCATGAAATAATATAAAACATGAGAAAATATATAACGAAACTTTTGCATGAGCAATCGAGTGAAATGAAAATATAAAACATTCAGATTCAATATGATAACTCTACGTAACTTATTGTTATCCCACCCTACGTAACTTATAATGACCTAACACGCCGCCAAATTCTCTTATATGTTTGTATATGAAAGCTCGTAGTCTGAACAGTTCTATCGTGATTGGACATTCAAATCTAGAAGTCCAATGTTGCATCAATGTTCGGAGAGTTCTCTCAGCAGCTAGGTTTGGAATAATTTCCGGACCTTTAGTGAATCTTTCAATCTTGTAACTATAAAACTAATTTCAATAAATAGGAGGCTGTTTGAACTTGCTAATCGAAGAATGTTGATAAGTAAAACGTGATTTATTATGGATTATTCCAATATAAAAATTATTTACACAGAATCTGTGAATTTGCACGAAACCCTCTGACTCTTCCTTTTTATGCTGGTTGATGAGTACCGTTTACAATTATTATTTAAAAAAGTATTTAAAATAAACCCTATACATTTTTTCAATCGCATTGCATTAATCCTACGATCCACTCTCTGCCAGAATGAAGAAGATTGGTAAAATTTCATAATATCTTTGAAGAAAATATTGGAAAAATATTCTACTACTTAAATAAAGAAAAGTTTAGCAGATAAAATAAATAGTTTTCTTCAGAGATTTACAGATCATAAAAGAAGAATTCTTTTTACAATTATTGAATTATTATTTTTTAAGAAAATGGGTTCTTTAATTATATGTATATATATTGAAATTCCTGACTCTTTTTAAGAAACTATACTTAGGCCGAAAAATTATATTCAATATACAATGGGAATAAATTTAATTGAAAATTATTTTCATTATACAAAAGGAATAATATACTGCATATGTATGCAACTGTTTGTGATCTCAAAATAAAAATTAAAAAATGCATAGGCTTTGAAAACATTTATATATCATTAAATTAGTTATTTGTTATTTAAAAACATGTCTGATATACCTATTTGAATATATCTAAGAAAAGGTGTATTAGCGGAGGCAGAATAAAAATTCTAAAATGAAAACTTTATTGCTAGTATTCAAATCTTAACAGGTGTATTTTTTCTTGTATGTAATTTTTATATAAATGGTAATAAAGCTCGAGTAAACATATCCCCTATTAATATTTACTAAATAATTTAAGTATTTACTAGTAAAAAATAGGAAATTTCTTTTATAATGAAATTTAAAAACTCTGAAAACAACATAATTAGCCACAGGAACAAATATAAATATGAGAAAAAGATGGCATCATGAAGCAATGCATACGTTCAAAAATGTATTAACTTTCCTGAGGTTTTGGCACTTGATACTGGTACTATGTTTGCTTTTATAATCATTACGGATGAAAGAAGAATATTAGTTGCTTTAAAATCTGGGGAAAATTTGAACAAAAAAAATCATTATCGCATGATTTTAACAACATTTATAGTGTGGGCCTCTTTCCACATAAGTCAATAGATGTGAAGAATTCGAGTAAATAGTTCTTTGCGGCTGTTGATTTGGTGTGTCGAAATCAGATGCTGCCAGACAACAATAACTAAGACATTTAGTTCCATAAAAAAATTCTTTATAACAGAATAAAAAATAATGCTGCTATCAGCGAGATAGAGAGAGAGAGAGAGAAAGTTTTGTTTTTAATTATCTCCACAATCGTTATTTCTCCCTGGAGATCGAGGAAGTTGACAATAAAAGATTCGAATGACTCAAAATTGCTAGTGACATGAACTAGCATAATATTTGGCGATTTGCAGATTTAAAACAGGTCAACTGTTTCTCACTTCAGTTTTAACTTGCTAGAGAAGAACAACAAATTGTTGAATTCTCTTACTGGCACTGGTGCCTTCAGTATTCCTAATGATAAAGTTGAGTTTTGAATCAAGAATCTGTGCATCAAAAGCTCAAAGAAAAGTCTCGCAGAGCAATATAATCTTACACATGCTTTTATAGCACTGAACCGAAATTCAGAGTTGCATATTAAGTTCACATTTTTCTCGTCTTCACATCGAGCTCAATTTACTTGCAATCCTATCAAAATATTGTAACTCTCCTTTGATAATGACCAATAATATAGGTTGATAAAATAGGTTGAGCATATTGACATCTTTTCCATCAGGTGTCAGTGCTCTGCCTGGGCAATGAATATTCTAGGATGGAAGGCCTTTCTGCACATCTGGAGGAAGACGTCCTCCTTAAATGTAAACAAAGTCCGCAGAGCAGAGAAGCGAAAAATGTTAGTTACGGGACAAATGAGAATTATTTATTCTTTGTATTAAGTGTTTGAGTTCGATCAGAGAGTGAATACCTCTTCTTTTTCAGCTTGAATATATTCTATATTAAAATATAGCTAAAAGCAAGCACAAATACCGATGTCGAAACATCAAGATGTGGAATATAAAATGAAAATCGAGGGGCGAATAAATAAACATTCATGAAATAATATATAAATATGAGGAAATATGTAACGAAACTTTTGAATGAGCAATCGAGTGAAAAGAGAACATGTAATATACAGATGCAATATGATATTAATACGATAACTATCCTATTAGAATATCTTAACATTCTTACAAATAACGGAGGTTTTAAAAACTTGCCAATCTGAAGACATTCTTTAGTGAACGTGGTTGAATATTAGTTGATATCAATAAAAGTAATAACATATTCTAAATCTGTGCCTTTTCATGAAATTTTGTTTAATGCATTGATTCACTCCTGAACATTTTCTGGAGAGTCTCTGGTTGCTATATGTATCTAGTTTTATGCAACCCTTCGTAACTTGTAACGGCCTAACATGTCAACGAATTCTCTGAAATGATTGAATTGGAAGCTCGTAATCTGAAGAGTTTCGGTGTTGATTGGACATTCAAATCCGAATGTCCGAAGATGCGAACAGTTGTCTCAATAATTATTTCGGGCTTTCCAATCACCTTTGGGCATCTAGTAAAGGCATGGATGATGAGAGTATAAATTTAATTTCCAGCAAAAGGAGGGAGAGGACTCATAAAATCATTCGGCAATGCAAAAGTGCCGATGGGATACTGCATTTAAAGCGATACTTTTATTGGCATTCAAAACAATTGCGAACAAAAACTTTTATATTCCTGTGCGTATCTTCCCATTCGAATTATTTGAGAACTAAACCGGTGAAATTTGGGGTACCTGGCTGTGAGAGCGAAAAAAAATTCAAAAATTAGTTGTTTTAACTTGGAGGAAAACCCATTTGACTAACTTAGAACGTATATATAATTGTGAATTTCTCTCATTCGTCTCTGTTTCCTTCCTTCATTAATTTTCTGACTTTTCAATAGCGAGTGTAAGACATTTCGGACTTTTATGGGATAACATATCTCAATGTGTTATTTCTCTAATATGAAGTTCAAATATTAAATTTTCATTTTCTAATCATGACTCAAAGCACTGAATGGTAAACTGAAATTATCAGCAAATGACAACAATTCTTTTTGAGAAAAAAAAATTCTCCTGAAACGTTGTGCTCTGTTTCGCCTTTCCCTGTCAATAAAAGAATAGTACGAATTGGCGGAGAACCAAACACATTTAAAAATTAAAAGTCGATGTTTTTTAATAGAGCTTGCATCCCCTTTTGCAGAAGAAATCTTTAAGTCTTGACAAAAAACCTTCTTCGTATGCCGGTTTGCTTCTCTCAGCAGAAAACTCTAAATTTATATATATCTCTCTCTCTTGCATTTCATCAGAAGCTACAGTTCTCAATGTGCTCTCAGATCAGAGTGTCAATCATGCAAAACGCATTATGACCGAAAAAGAAATGAAATCTCCTCTCCCCATTCCTATAATTTTAAGTTTCAGTCAAACAGGCCTTCCCAAATCAATTAAAGCTGAATATTTGCCGATCTTAATTCGAAATCCAATCCGATGTTACGAATGGCAGCGTTTGGATCAATTCAAGACTTTTTCTGAAAATTTTCTATTCAAACTTGTCAAATGACTAGTAAATTTTGGTTCCAGGCGTACATAATTTTCAATTTTGAATAACATGAAAAATTATTCAAAAATGAGATATCAAAAATAAAATGAAATCTTGAAGAAAACACGTGTAGAAAGCAATTGTTTTATTCAATGGTCGTGGATCACTTGGCATTACTTTGACCGTTTCTTGCAATTTTAGTTAACAAATTCAAAATCGATATCGCTTAAGAATGAAGATCTATCTCTAAAAAGGAGTTTAAACCAAAAATGTCGGATTTAGATTCCATTCTTTGAATGTGAAAATTATGAAATTAAATATTCAAATTTTTAGACAGAGAGAAAAATCAGATAATCGTTGATGGTGCTTTCGATTTAATGCATGCAGTTTATAGAAACCAAATTCAACTGTTTTCATTCGCATTGTAGTTTGTCTGGCTAGAAGTATCGATAAAATTTAATGTTCTTAAAGAAATCACACACTTTGTTCAGTGCCATTACGGTAACTCTAGTTATTCAATTCTAAATTTAAATTTTGGTTTCAGTTGATTTTTAAATATGTGTATGGAATATTATCATTTTCTTGAAAATAATTTCACCTTACAATTAAGAAAAAAGAAATAAAAGTTTTGAATGAGAAATAAAGTGCCCTGAAAATATATAATATTCAGATATAATGTAATATTTAGAGAAAATATTCGTTTTGCTACCATAATTCCAGTTAACATTATTATGATCAATTGTAATTTTACAAACTTGTCGCTCTGAGCAGGTTGATAAGTGAATGTTATTGAATATTAGAAAAAGGTAAAACATGTAATAGTACACTTTCAATATGTACCTCTTCAGAAAGCCACTTCTAGATTCTCCGGATGTATTTGTTAGTCAAAGTTATGAATCCCGACCCAAAATGTAATATCATGATATGTCAGAAAATTCTCAGAATAGATTTAATTGGAAGCTCGTTCTCTGAACAATTGTAATGATCACTGGACATTCAAATCTAGAAGTCCAAAGATGCATCAAGGTGCGAGCAGTTGCCTCAGCAGTTATATCGGTTGTTGGAATCCTTTCCGGACATCTAGTTAATCTTTCAATCTTCTAATTATAAAACTAATTTCAATGAGAAGAAGGCTGTCTGTGCTTGCAAACCAAAGTAGGTTGATAAGTAAAACGCGATTTATAATGGATCCTTCTAATGTGAGAATAATTCATACAGAATCTGTACCTTTTCATGAAACTTATAAAAACTTTCAAAAAATTCGAGATGGTGTATCAGTACCACTTACAAGTACTATAAAACAAATCTTCAAAAGGAACCTTGTAAATGTTTTCAATCGTATTACGTTAATACTACGATCACTCTTTGCCAGTATGAAGATTATTGATGAAATTTCATAACATCTTTATAAAGATAATATTGTGAAAATGTCATACTCCTTTGGAAAAGACAAGTTTAGAAGATAAAGTAAAGAATTTTCTTCTGTCATAAAAGAAGAATTCTTATTACAATTATTGAACGCTACTGTCTAATCTTTTTGTGCCAAGAGTTTTTATTAGTGAATTTTCTATTATATTAAATTTTTTAAATATAAGAATAATTCCGAGATAATATGTTCTTTTTCATGAAACTCACATCGATTCCTTCTTTTTCACAGCCTGACGGTATTGGAACCATTTACGAGTAATATAAAAATATCATTAAAGAGGATCTTGTATTTTTTTTCATTCCCACTGTATTATTTTTATCGTCACAATATGACAGTGGGAATAAATTTTGACATTCAAAATAAAAACATTGCAGTTAAAATTCATGAGGATATTACTTAACGGCAAAAACGTCAGATTGCCACCTACTGGCCGAAATTTCCTTGCTGTCCTAGTCTTACAGGAGAATGTCGCACCCACGCTCACGCATTCTTTCGGTTTTTACTAAATATTCCTCCTGACACCAATAAAAATGGGCATTTGCAACAACAGCCGTCATAAAAGGAGACCCTGTTCTTCAAAAGAGTTACAGATTCGGATGTACTTCTTCCTATATGCAATTCTTATATTAAAAAAATACATGTTTTTTTTATTTAGGTTTGCTAAATAATGTTCGTATTTACTAATAAAAAAATAGGAAGTTCCTTTCACGAATAAAGTTAAAAACACCCAAAACAACATAATTAGCAATAGGATACAAGTATATATATGATAATTAGATGATATCAACAAGCAATACGAACGTTCAAAAATAATTCCATTTCCCGGTGTTTTATCACTTGATATTCATATTATGTTCTTTTGTAGCCTTTTTAGATTTAAGAAGAAAATTAGTTAAAGTAAAGGAATAAGTTGTGGCAAGAAAAATCATAATAGAATCATTTTAAAAACTTTTATAGTGTGGGCCTCATTTTCCATTAGTAATTAGATAAAAAGAATTTAAGAAAATAATTCTTTGTGGTTGTGGTTGTGGTGAGTCGAAATGAGATGTTGCCACACGACAATAATTAATATATTTATTCCCAATAAAGTTCTTTATAACGCAATAAAAAATAATGTAGCTATCAGCCAGAGAGAGAGAGCGTTCTTATGTTCTTATTCATGTCAGAAATTTTTATTTCTAGTTGGATATCGATGGCTTTGACATTAAAGGATTCAAATTTTTCAAAATTGCTATTGACAGGTACTAACACACGGGCATATGCATTAAATCTTCTTCATATGAAAGGCAAAATGTGATTGAGCAGCATATTTGAACAAGTCCTTGTGGAACAGAATTCTAGTTGTCGAATGAAAAAAATACTCTCACCTGTATATATGCTCATTAAATAATAATAAGTCAATTTCCTGGGATAGGTATCTGTTACGAAGAAGATGAAAATAAATACGCTGGTTTAAGGCACCCCCTGAAAAGCAGCAAGAAACTCAAATCCCTGTTGAAATAAATGCTCTTTTATCTAATCAAATTAAAACTACTTTTTCAACTGGCATAAATTTAAATAAGCTTGAAACGAATGGAAAATACATACAACCACATTCCGCATAATTAAATGAAAAATGAAAATCCTCATATTTTCATTCCGTAACACTAATTCCATAATCATGCATATCTACCTAAAAATCAGAGGGAGAAAAATGATCAGATGAAAATTGATAATAGATTTAAAAAATAAATCATAAAAAATGTCTCGCAGTTTTGAAGAAACGTTTAGAAGATAAAATAAAGAATTGTCTTTAAAGAGATGCTACCTTAAAAGATGAATTCTAAATGCAATTTCTGAATGCTGTAGACTTGTCTTGTGAAAAGAGGGTCTTGATTAGTGAGGTTATTTGAGCATTAGTTCATGTTATTATAAGAATAATTTACATTGACTCTTTTCCTCTTCATGAAACTCAATTCTGCAGGGAATATTTCTCTTATTCGTCAGCCAATTTTGCATCAACAAAGATGGACATTTCCTGTCAATAACAGGATGTCGAAACTTTCTTACGGTCCAAGCGTTACATGACTTTGGTATGACCACACCTAGGACAAATTTAATTGAGTTTGAAATGAACGGTAGAATCACCCCATCACTTCCCTTACGTATGAATGAAGAAGAGAAATAAATACAAATTATAATTAAGGGGATCCAACTCCGTCATAAAAATCTGAGGAAAAAATAGCCAACAAAAATGAATAAATATTTCAAGAAGCTAAAGCAAAGAGAAATGAATCCCTACAGTGGTAAATGTAACTAGTGAATACGGTTACACGTTACAGTTCTTAACTATTAATGAGCATTTATGACTATATTCAGAACTAGAGAAAAGTATTTATGGACTCTAAAGAGATAAATAAGCGGGTAGAAACTGCACATTTGGTTTAAATGAAGGCTTACCCAAATCGATGTATTTTTCAATCTTAATTTTGGAAAAAATATTTCACCGTAATGAATATTTGGTGGCAGCAGTACTCACGTTAATGCGCAGTCTCAAGAAGAAACAATTTGGAGATTATAATCTTTTTTTTCTCTCTAAACATGTTCCTTTTCATGAAACTATCAATAGATAATGAAAGATCCCTTGGTAATATTTGATCGCCCAAAGTCTGTCAAAGGCTGGAAAAATTGAATCTGGAGCTCATATTTTGAGCAGTTGTTATGATGACTGTTCTTTCAAATCAGGATGTCCC
>JAOUZG010029347.1:450-25504 GCA_026289955.1 Argiope argentata
ATCTATTTTTAAAGAAATCCTGAAGTTTTGAAATATATTTTAAAGGATTTCAAATGCCCTTTTCAACCTATAAGTAACCCAAAACTATGGATAGCGAGTTATAATTAGCAAGCTAAATGCTACTTTAAGTTTAAAAGGAGCCTTCCGGGGCAATCCGTAATTCGGAAATATGTTCACAATTTACAGCCCTTAATTTGTAATTAAACGATTTTTATATTGAAATATTTAATTTGTAATAATTATGTCCCTTGGGTTTCTAAAACTAAGATTTCCAATAAACAAACTTCGAATGCCACTTAGTTCAGCACTTGCATCGATAGAGTTTCCAATCATAAAGTTATGGTGAAAGTTGCAGCAAATTAATAGAAATATAGAAACAATAATCATTAAATACAAAAAAATTGAGCACATGAAAAAAATTTAATCGAAAATAATGAAAATAGACTAAAAGGAATAAGTACAGCAATAAAAAATCAAGAAAAAAGAACAAAAAAAGATACAATTACAGTAACAGCAAAAAATGGTGGCAATGTAAATCCGAACAAAGCACTACCGAAAAATTACCAGCCTCGCATAGCACCAAATGGTTGTATACTAAAGCTTAGTTTACACAATTAACCTAAAAACAATTTATTTTCAGTGTAAACTTGAATTAAAACAAAACGGCCAATCAATTATTCGCAATTGTTTTCCTGATTAGTCAGGCAAAACAAAACCAAGTCCGAATCTGTCTCAACAAACAGAATATACTGCGCATGCATGATTTTTCAACACCTGTTGGAGTAATGCAATACAAGATTAAATATTTATAATTTCCTTTATAATGCTTTACTTTTATTCAAAAGTCCTTCAGAATGAATTTGAAATCACGTTTAATTAACAATGTTTAATTTTAAATGCATCAAACTAAGAAAATAAAAGGAATCATTTGAAATAACCGGTTGAAAAGCCTAATTAAGCCGAATTAAAAAACCTAATGAAGTCATGTTAAATCTAACCTCATTAGTGTGGGGAAAAAGCTGAAGTCTTACTCATTTGACAGTGGGGAAATGGGTTTTTTTGGAGAAATTTAGTTTTCAATTTATGAAAAATTAACCATTCAATTAACCAAAATAAATAGTAGCCTATGTCCTTTTCTAGACTATAGTCTATGTTTGTGCTAAATTTCCTCCAATACATCTGGCTGTTTTGGCGTGATTGACTAATATCAGCCATCTATCCAAATTTTCACATTAATAATAGTAGTATAGATTCACAATTATTTGAGAACGATAAATCATTATAAAGTGACTTTAATATTGAAAAATATTATCTATAATTATTCACACCAAAAATAAATGTGCTCCATAGTTTTAGATATTTACTGTAAAATTCCGAATTTTCTCGGGCATCAATGGAGCTTCATAAGAAATTTAACCTAAGGCTTCCAATGCAATCCAATTACATTTAGTTAGCAAATTTCAATTATAAGCATGTTCATCTTTTAATTTTAATCTTGAAGCTTCGCTATATAGTGATTTCAGCGCGATCTTATTTTCAGTATCCGATAGATTAATGCTACCCATATTCACAACATTTTCATTTCAAAATATTTTAATTGTCAATATTATTTTTAAAAAAATTAAAGTTCAAGGTAATGTTTTTTAAAATTGCAACAAAATCTGGGAAGAACTGACATGTTTTCTCAACTCTTATAACAAGAAAAATCGTTGAAAGGATTTCTATAATTAGCGTAGAAATTTTTCTTACAGAAAATTTTAAAAATATAATGCAAATTACGAAACATTTACACCATTTATCGATATTTTGAAATGGTTTCCTTAGTTGATCTTACGTAGCATCCGTTTTGGTTCAAGTCCTATGTTGTATTCTACTTCGTGTTACTTTTTGTTATTAAAATTCTGAAACATTTGCATACGTATTCGATATTTTCAACATTTACTTTCTATATTTGTTTTTGTATTTGGTAAATTATCATCTGCTCTCTCTTATTTCCTTGACTCACAATTTCAATGGAAATTATCAAACAATTTCTCGCTATTAAAAACTTTTCAATTAAAATTTAGAAAGATTAGATTAGTTTTAAAAGATAAGATTAATTGTAAAATGTGAAAAATGTAAAACTTTTTATTGATTTTAAGATAATAATTATCCAAAATTATTTATTATATTTCACACTAGAACGTTCGGAGACTGCTTAGCTTGGTTCTCATTTCCGCGATTTTGCAGGGAATACGAAAATTTCTATTGACTTTTAATCGTTTTCCATGGTGTTTACAAAGAATATTTTGTGGTTTTTGGATAATTAGAAGATGTTTTACAACTAAATATACCTAGAACGTCCGCAGATGTTGTTTCGACACAAGTCATTAAACATACGTCATGTCACGAAGTAAAACAAACTTTCGAAAGTACTATCGCTCATTTGTTTGACCTTAAATGCCATGCATTGGGTTTACAGAGGAATGGAATAGATTATACTAAAATTGTTGTGTCTAAGCGTTTCTTTACATAGCAGTTTCTTAGCTGCTTATAAAAAAATTCATTCGATTTTTGCATCTAGTGCAGAGCAGACGCCCTGAAACGATAGCTCAAAGAAACGGCCTAAGTCCTAACTAAATCGCTAATTTTTTTGAGACAGTTTTCTAAGAATGAATGGGATGGTGGTGGGCTGTCGTTCTAATTTAATTCACATGAGGATATGAGATTGAAGAGAATTGATTGTGAATAATCTTAAGAAAGTGCAGATTAAATTGGTAATATTCTTGAAATAAATAATGAATTTGAAAGACTTTTGAAATTCGCTAAAATGCAAAAAGTGCACAATTAATGAGTGCAATGGTAATGCAACTAAAAAAAAGTTCCTTTCTTGAAAAATGGTGTATGGAAAATGCACTGAAAAAATTGAATATCAATGTATCCATTCCAAATGAGGTATGTACAAAACATTATACCTAAAATCGATAAGTAATGATTTAAAAACTTGTATTTTCTCATAATTGACGATTTTGCTTATTACTCTAATATTTATGATTATGGTTTTATTTCATTTTACAATTTAATTTATTTTGTTACTGTTTTTTATGGTATAATTGGTTGTAATATTTGATAGTTACGTGAAAAAAATATAAAAAAGTTTTAAAACTAAACTTTACTGACCATTGGTCTGCAATTAATTAATTATTACAATTATTTTAAATATTTTATATCGCGGTGTCGGCGAAGGTTTAAGGTAATCGAAATCACGAACGTTCTAGGTTTAAAGTTATAATTATTTTAACATTAAAAAATTGTTTTTATATTATTGGAATGTCAGTTGAATTAATTTTACTTAAAAATTAAACAAATTGAGTGAAATCTTTTCCAAATTATTAATTTAATATGAAATAGTTTTGAATGAAAATTCAAAAATTTATAAGTTTAGGATTGAATTTGGGCCTCTTAAAATGCAAAACCAACTTATTAACGAAACTGCTTACTGAACGCTCGTCGAGAGTGAAATAATAGAATTCTAAAATAACCTTAATTTGATGATTTCACAGAGATACAACTCTAAAAATCAATCGATAGCTTTAATGAGAGTAATCGGACCCAAAAGATTAATATTTGTCGAATTAATATTTTGTTTCGACATATAGTTATTTTTTTTTCTTTTAACTGTGTGAAAATCATATTAAAATTTATTTCAGTGGTATTAAAATGAGATGTGCCAAAAAATCCTTCTTAATTTTGCTGCTAAATAACGTATATTAGAATAGGCTGAAACACAAATTTACGTAATACTTGCATCAAATTTTATCTTCTCTAGCCACTTCAGTGATTTCTTCAGAGGAATAACAAGTTTATATTGGTGATATCACCAGCTAAATTTAAAAAAAAAATCATTTTTTTAGATTCGTTGTGAATTATTAAACTGAATGGACTAAAACTTGCTTTTTGTAGTGAAATTCATTTCCCGTTGAATCATAGTATTTGGAAAAAAAATTCCCAACTGAAATGAAATTTTCAGGAAAATTATTTCTGAGTCATTATGACATGTCGAAAATGGATAGCTTTATTATCTACTAACCCCTTGACATACGAATTTACTTAACTTACTAATTAGATTATACATCCTATTTTGGGAATTTATTGTTAATTAGATTTTTAAAAATAATATATGGATCATTTGGGATACTTAAGCGTTTGGAATGGATTTTTGCGTATTTAAACACTTAGTTCTGTGGCTTAGTTGCTGACTTTAAACTAAAAATTCTGTATTTTGATAAGCGTGTCAGACCGTGACCTCCGAGAGAGGTGCCCGTGACTCTCGCTGGTCACGGTCAGAAACGCCATTGTATGCGAAGGGGTCAATCCAAATAAACTGTAAAATATTTATTTTACTTCTCATCTTGCAGTATATCATATCAGTCCGAATGAATGTGAGTGTTTTTTTTTAAGTAGAATTAAATTCTCAACCTTACTTCAGCGACATCCTAATGAGATAGAACATCAGTTCAATATGTTTACTGTGCTTAAAGAACAGTCTAAATTTTATTTCTTTATTCTCAAATTAATCTCCTTCATTATCAAATCAAACTAAATAAACCCGTAAATTATAGAGGGGTGAAGTTCACATATAAGCCAACTTCCATTACAGAATAACAATGTTAGCCGAAATTTTTTTTTCTTCACTTTAATGCTAGCTGTCAAAGAGATAAAAGTACAAAATTGGTTTATGTATTATTAATTCATGTAATTAATTAGATGTTTTATTTAAAATTAAGCACAATTTTTGAAGTAAGCATATTTTAGCCATTTTGTAAGAGGTGAGATATAATCAAAATATATCTTTTTTGTAAAAAAATATATATCCATTTGAGTAAGCTAAGACTTGTTTCATATACTCAGATTCATCTCGAATTTCACTAGATAAGTTTTATGAATTTTCTGAAATGTGAATTGGACTTTAATTCTGCTTATAAACTATTTCGATAGCATCATGGCAATATTATTTTTAAAATTAGCGAGTTTATTTTTTACGGTATAATGACATTAGTAGGGTAAAACTTTTCTTACTTAAACTTCATTGCGACCAAAATTTTCAATAATTTATCTCGCTGCTTTCTTTAGTAACGGTTGTTCAATTTTGAATGGTGAGAAAACGCTAACTGTACAACAAGAAAATGTTTTTCCATAAATTGCAATCACGTTACTTAAAAATGAGCTTTAAATTGCGTAGTATGTATTTTTTAAATAAGTTTTTTTGTGTGTTTTAGTGTTTTTACTGTGTATCATTTTATGTATGGAATGAATTGACGGTTTCCTTAGTAAATATTCATCTAAGGTATTTGGTGATGGATACAACTAGGGAAATATTTTAATACAAAATGCAAACATTTTAAGTTATAATTTTGAAATAAATGAAATTTGGTATGAGATTACTACATTGGGTAGTTTTTATTTAAAATTTAATTTTTAGACGAGTGGTGAAAGACTTCTAAAATATATATTCGATTTTTCAGAATATGGGCGCAACATTTAGCAAAAAATCATTACCAATCATACAAAAAATCAATTTTTACTCTATAGCTGATTCGGAGTCTCCATTGCTATACAAGTAATAAAGCACTGATTTTCTTTACTACAGTTCAAAGAACACAGCTCTCATGTGTGGAATTCTGAAAATTAAATTCTGAACTTTTGAAGCAATCATGGCTTTGCCCGAAGTCAACACCTTCATGCATGAGGGAGAGGATTACGTTTTAAATAGAGGAAATGTTAATAAATTAGCGGGAAAGCTTAAAATTTCTTACTAGTACAGTTATCACGTTTACATTTGTACAACAGTGAAATCCAAGATACATGTAATACTAAATGTCATATGCCTGTAAGTTTCAATCGCAAAAACTGTATACCAAATTTTATCCATCTAGCTCTTTACGCTTTCACTTGAACTTCGACAAATAGATAAAAATATAAATATATTTCGTTCAAAACTTGATACAAATCTACAATGCAGCTTTAAAGTCAAATACCAAATTGTCTTTTCAGATAGACAGAAATATTTGGTAAAAAGACATTTTTGGCATTCATGGATTTCGGGAACTGAAAATTCGCCAAAATCACGAATTTGAATTTTTTGGCTATTATTCTTCTTTACATACTTCTTATACAAGAAATTAAAATAAATGAATAAATAAAAAATAAAAATAAAAAGGTAGCTTATTTTTGTTGTAACTCCGACCAAAAAGTACCAAGAAAAAATTCGCTAATTTGGCAATTTCAATCGTCTAACTATTATAGCACTTAATTTGACGACACTTTTTCGTGGGGTTTTTTCGGTTTCTTTAAAAACAGAATTGTACCAAAAATATTCCTCGCCAAAGTATTAAATCGTATTCATATTGACCATTTGCAATGATTTGAAATTACGTCGTTTAAATGTGTGATGTATTATTACTGATGTATTTGAATTTCGGTAACAGATGTAATGTTTTTCACGCTTTGGACCATCTTTGAATTTCATCTGAATGACATGAATTTCATCGATTTTGATGAAGAGACTACTGTTTAATGTCTTAACACAGATGAGTTTTACATCCGATCTCGGTTCAAAATTATTTTCTCCTGCAAATCTAATGGGGCTTCATCACGTGACGTTAATCGCACAAATAAATCATTTCTGTTTTATGCATGAAACAACTGAGGAAAAGGGAAAATTTGAAATAATAATTTTGATTTATCAACAGTTCGAGTAAAATAACTGATTACCTTTCTTTGTAATCTAAGTAATTTCGGCCTATTAATTAAATATTTTAAACTTTTCTACAGTTATATTTAGAAATAACCTAATGTGTTTGATACTAATATCTATTGACATGTGAAATTTTGACCCTTTGCACTCCGAAAAATCAGATGCAAAATTATCCAATACAAAGATTTGTTTATTGCTATGAAAAATAAGTATATATCATTCTTTTGTCAAATTTCTTTCAAATATTAATCTACACCTCTTAACGATTAAATAGGCGTTTTTAGCAATTAAATTTGAAAAATAAATTAATTAAACCTCAAAATGATGCACAATCTTGAGTGGTCAGAGGCACCATCAGAGGGCAAATATTTAATAAATAAAAGGCCTTTTCATATAACAAAATACCGTCTACACTTCAGTGAACAATCACCACGAAATTGTCGTCACTCGAGCATTCGCTATCTTCTTCACATAAAAACGTAGGTGTACGTTATGATGTATTTATCACTCAAAAGAAATGGAAATAATCAAACTACTTTTTTTACAAACTACTACAATAATAAAGCTATAATTATATTAGTTTGATTATATTTGGCGTCAATCGCGCCATTCTTGGCACTCTACATCATCGTCAAAGTTTCACATAATTAGCTGAATTTCTTTTGCAAACGATATTTCCGTCACTGTTGCCTGTATTTTAAGGCTGGTTTAAAAAAAGTTAACGATGAAGTAAATCCTGCTTGAGTGGTCGCCCGTGGGCATAAAACGAAGAATGTACACTAAAGTGTAGACTTTAGCGTAATGATTCAAGATTGATAATAAACGAGAAAATAAAACGACCCAATCTTCTAATTTAATAAAATATTAAATCTTCATATTATATGAATTTCCTTATTTCGCTGAAATGCAAAAATTCTGTATTTTTTTGCCATGTCTTTTGTTTGCTAACATTAAAGCTTGGTCAGGATTAAGAATCTGTATTATTGGAGGGATTGATAACGGTTGCATCGTATGAAACACTCAAGATTGTTTTAAATGCTGTGATTCGAATAAGAGTTTCTCTTCGTTTTATATTCAATTAAAAATACAGCTCGGATCACGGTGCATTCAGAGTCAGATTTTCTGAAATAAAAGAGTTCCGCACCCGAGTCTGTGACATATTCAAATAAGCGATAAGCACTCTATCTATTAATTCACAAATAAGGTAAACAAATTAAACTCCAATGAAAGTAATTAGAAATTATTACTTGTAAAACTAATCGTATTTAATTAGTATCTATGCAAGGGATATCTCCTATATTTTACCGTTCTCGACAAAGGTTTGTTCATTTCTTTTTGTAAACGTCATGTTAATCAGCATTTTGACGTCACGTGTGCTCGTGCATTTCTGTTTCTCCAATGTTCTCGCTTTGTTTTTCATTTGGTTTCGTCCTTGAAGTGGAGAAGGTGGCAGATGTGAAGTTCGTTTGCCTCTGAGATCACGTTTCTCTGCATTCGAAGTTGCATAGTATTGTTGGTTTGAAAGCTAAATCTAAATTTGTTTTTTTGTGTGTTTTTTCAAAGTAATTGAAAGTTTTTTGATGGATTGATATATTTAAAGACATCTACAACTTACAAGAGAGCTGCCCATATCTTCTTCTGTTATTTGTGTAGGTAAGCTCATGTTTTATGCCGCATTTTTAATCGAATTTCTATTATTATTGTTGTAGTAAGCTTTTTTAAATGCATGAAATTCAAATGTCTTTTATTTTATTAGTAATTAGTTTTTTAGACCAAGAATAAATATTTTATTTAATACAATTTTCATTAATTGGTGTTAGAATAAAATTTTGTAATATTGTTAAGTTTCCATTGTCTATTTTAAATGGAATGTGTAAAACAACGAAGAAATATAGTTATATATAGGTAATTTCAACAAATTTGTGCATCTAAGAATTGAATGTTATTCATTTAAAAAATTATCGTAAAAGTTTTAAATTGCATTTTGTATGTTATGTATGTTATGTTATGATAAATAAAATTTTAAAAAAAAATTAAGAAAAATTGCTATTTTTTCCATTATTCCAATTGAAATATCGTCAAATCTAGAATTCCGCTGAATTTTTTAGTCATTTTAAATTGAAAAATCGCCAAATAATTTGGAATCGCGTCAATTTTTTTGGCTATGTTTCACTTGTGCCTGCCTGACTAACGGAAAAGTACCGAAATATCATTCCTTTATTGAGCACATTGAGTGTTAACAATGCATTTTTTATTTAATTATATGTATACGTACCTGTTATAATTTAATTAAAGCTCTTAAATCGTCATCTGATGTGCTGATCTATGTGCGTATGAATAGATTTGTCACTGAATATTTTAACATAAGTGTATTGACAATAAGTTCTTAGCTTTTTAATGGAAATCAATTGTGTTTTTAAAGGAAGATAAAATAACCTATTCAGATTTCCCATTTATTTTATAAATAGACAATTTCTAAATCGTTTGCGAGAGCTGTACCAAACGTGAGGACGTGACCCCTTCTCTCTCATTTCGAACATTTTTTAACGAGATTGTTTGGAATAAGTCTTTTTAGTAAGACATCATAAACGTTGTGCCTCTGAATTTTTTTCTTCTTTTGAAGTACTTTATCATTAACGTTATTTCAAATGGGTCAAGGACACCATGAGCCATTGGAGAGGTCCCCTCAAAATATTCTCGCATATGCTGTAATAAATATATCCCTGAAAATGATTTACATGGTATTTGCGTGCCCCAGTAACGAAATATTAATTTTTGGCTTGAATTTATCGTTTTTACTGAATTTATCGTGCCATTCATGGCTAGTTATTCGGTGACTAATTCTTGGCACGCGTTAATAATATCATGCGATAAATGCAAAAAACGAATTTGTTTGACATTTTTCTCAAACAATTGAAACAAATTTGACACGAACAGTTCTTGAAGTCACAAATCACACACGAAATTTGATATATTTAACGAACGTGCCAAAAGATTTGCAATAGTGTTTGTTATTGATTATTTAAATGCGTCAATTTGAAGATAATATTCACAGATTATCGTTTTCTCTGATAATGTTATTGTAAAAATTTCGCCTAAAATTTTGTACTGAAAATTTATCGGTCATTAAAAAATTTGCTATTTCAGAAATTCTTATTTTATGTTTTTTTGTTAAAAGTTGTTTTAAAAAATTCTTATTCATACTAGACGAGTAATGAACGGTGGTGTAAAAGCCCCGAGAGAAAATTCCTCCTATTTGGCGATTTTAATCGCCGCTGTTAAAACTGAATTGTACCAAATAACTATTGGATTCATATTGACATATTTGATAAAATTATAAATACATCCTTAGAACAGGATAAGTGTTCAATGCAATGGATTAATAAATTAAGCTGTAGATATACGAGTTTCACTTTCTATTTAGATAACTCATCGCATCTGAGACATTTTTTTAAAGTTTAAGTAGCGTAATATAAGGAGCGTTGAAATACTGAAGCGTTTCTTAGTGATTTTTGCTTCTCAAATGAACACTTTTACGTGATCGAAGATTTAAAATTAAAAATGTAGTTATTTGATGCCCACGCACGGAACGGTATTGTATGTAAAAGAGGGCAAGTATGTCAATGATTTAATTTGAAAGAAATTTCAAATCAGTTGAATTTTAATAAAACTACCAAAAAAATTGATAGATTCTCACATTTTCTTCATTAACAGTCAGTGCACAATAAACTGACAAAATGTGTGCAAGAAATATAATTTCTCTCCTATTTTAATAAGGGACTTAATGAAAAGTATAAAAATTCCAGAATTTGTATTGGAAGGTATATATTGCATCGTTTTTCAATATTGCATCGAATTTGTATCAATGATTATTCTCACAAAAAAAAGAATTCGTCCATTTACCCTTTGCAGTAAAATGTCACTCATTCTGAAATACCAGATCATTACCGTATGTTTGCAATTTATGCATAATTACCTCGGATATATCTGTTTTTATATGGTTGAAAATTACGATACCCCCCTTCCACTTAATTCATTCAATGAGCGGTTTAAGGCTTTTTGTTTTCAACTTGTATCAAAATAAATAAATATTCGAATCGTCTTTCCCTATCAAATTTACGAACTTATTTTTGTTAAGTGAGCTATTCACACGCATCAGGCACAAACTGCGCACACTTACCATCAAAGTAGAGTTAGAATGGTTAAATATCTAACATCTTTAAAGAAAAGGGTAATATATTATTTTGGAATATGATAGTTATAGAAATGAACATATGAGAGTATGCACTCACATTTGACATTAACACTACTTTTTATGCAAAGGAGATGGCATATAAAAACACCGAAAGAATGGAATATTGTGGTAGCTTTTAGCTGTCAATAGTGTATATCTGTAAGAATAATTTTACATTTTTTCTTGGATGTTTTATGAAAAATGCATGCTTATTTTACTTTTAATCTCGCGACTGGAATGCGTCAATTCAACACATCAACTTAGGTTAATAACTTCGTTGGTGTGGTGTGAAAGTTTAGATAGGCAAGTTCCAGTTCTCTTCATCGGATCGATCCTCAAAAATACAAGATCTATCCCAAAACCTACCTTTTTTTGTTTAAAGTGAGATATTAATAAATCGAAATTTTTTCTTTTTCAAATTATTCATAATGATACATTATTATACTTAAGGCATAGCTAGTCTTTAGAAACGACATTTGTGCATATGTCTTAACTTTGACATATACTTGTTTATCAAACATGTGCTTTTCTGATTGATTTAATTTTTTTAAAAAAATGGATATTACATCTGCTATTTCTAGTTAATATAAAGAAAAAAATATGTCAAAAACTTTTCCTTTTAGTTGGCACAGCACCGAAATATTCCATCATTTAAGGGTATATTCACGGATTGGAAAGAAGTAAATAGACACCATCCTTCAAGTCGAATTCAGTGGATGAAAACAGCTCACCGGAATAAACAGGTAATCATTATTAATTTACTAAATTTAAATTTCTATTAGAGATCTTATTACTTAAATTTAAAAGAATAAAAATTTAATTTTTCTCAGCAGTTTTCGTCTTTGATTTGAATGCAATTTCCATTTTTACATACAATTTGTTGATAAATATGGCCTTGCTAGTTTTATCGGCGACCAAAAAGCTCCTAAGTAAAAGTTCATCTATTTAACGATTTCATTCGTCAAACTATATAGCATGAGATTTGCAAGTAATTTGACGCCGTTAAACCCCCTAAATTCAATGAATATGATTTTTTATAAAGTTATATTCTGAAAAATTATAGTTTTTGGTTTTCATTTTGCTTAAATACGATCATTGTATTCGTTCATAAAATAAATTGAGGTTTTGTCTTTGTTAAATAACTACTATCAAGGGAAATGAATTTTATTGTGGTTTCAGATTAAAATTTTAATTTAAAGAAGCTTGCTTTTTGAAGTCTTTCCTAGAAGGAAAAGTTGATTTTTTGTATATCTTTCTTAATAATATTCAAGAATAATTCATTTAAATCTTTCATGCTATCGTAAATTCATCTACACTACTATTATAAATAGGAAAGTTTGGATGGATGATGGGGTTCAATCACGCCAGAACGACTGAAGGAAATTGGATGAAATTTAGCACAAAGATAGATTATAGTCTACAGAAGAACATTGGCAAATTTTTATTCCAGTTAATTTAGTGGTTAATTTTTTATTAAATAAAAACTAACTTTTCCGCCAAAAATAAAAATAAAAATTGAAAACAATCTGCCTGAGTTTTTTTTTGAATCGTTTGTTTTTATTTTTTATTTCCGGTGTTCATTTTAATATTATCTTATTATTCTTATGAAATTCTTTGCGATTTATTATCCAGGCAAAAAAACGTTTTCATCACAGAAAAATTCGACTTTTTTTTAAATTCTAAAATATATGTGTATATAAAAAATAGTCGAACCGAGTAAGCGTATTTATTATTTCCAATTTCTTTTTAAGAAAAGCATCACTCTGTAGTAGTGAAGGTATTAAGAACAAATGTATTCATTTTTTTTCTTACTCTGTTCCTGTTATTATCAGAATCCTTAAATTTAATAAGCTAGCGAAACTACTAGGTTTCACTCCAGCTCTATGTTCCGCTCTCGCTGCTAGCAAAGTCACAGCATATTTTTTAAGGAGAAAATTATAGTTTTAATTTTTTTAATTTGTTATTATTTGATAGTTTTTCGAAATGCCCGGAAAACGCAAATCGAATCTTTCAAAAAGGAGTAATCAAACTCGGTCTAATAGAGTAGCTAGAAGTCGAGAATCGAATCCTCAAGCAGAAGTAAGCACGCTGAGCAACAGGCTACTTATAGAGCAACCGAAACGCAGAAGCATGCAGAAAGGAGACGACTACAGCACGCCGATTATTTGGAGACTCGACGCGCTGCTGAAACTTTGAAACAAACTCAACAATGCCGACATTAGCACTCTTTTTTTGGCAAAAATGACTGTATGTCAAAGCTGTTCCGTTACGTATTTTTGTAATTAAATTGTATTTGTGTTAGCTATATATTTTTCATATATGCTTACAGTGGTAAATTTCCATTAGCAAATAATTTAGAATTCCTCCAAATTTTCTCAAATTTCTTTGGCGATTGATCGTTTGCACCTGACAAACTTATAGTTTTTAAGTAATTTTTCCACACTTAAGGAGGTTAGATATAACATGTTTTCAACCGGTTATTTCTAACGATTCTGTTTATTTTCGTAGTGCTTGATACATTTAAAATTAATCATTGTTGCTTAATAGATCTTTTGATTCCTTCAGAAGTACTTTTGAGTAAAAATAAAACAGATTAATTGAAATTAAAAATGTCTAATCTGCATTTATTTTCCCAACTTGTGTTGAAAATTCACTTCTCATGCATACGGTTTGCTAACATTTTACATTATGATTGGACTATTAGTTCTCAAATATATGCATCAAAATTTCCACGTGTACGAAGTCGCGGGTAAAAGCTAGTTTAGAATAAAACCTTCCCATGTGGTTTCGTTTGTTTAGTCTATAATGATAAATTTCGCTGCATCTGCTTAGTGTGCTGATGCAATAAAATAACATTTCTGGGGGAAAAATCTAAGTTAACCATCATTTTCGAATGTAATTAAAACTTTTACAAATAGAGCACACCCATATGATTTATTAATGTAATTAGTTATAAGAAGCAGTTGGCAGATCTTGTGAACATACAGAACACATCGCACGATAAAATTCAAAAACATCTTTATTAAGGCTGCTGATTCGAGTTTTCTAAAATTCTTTGTACTTTTACTGGCAGATGAAATCATGTGAGGAAACTCGTATGTCTTATTATTATTTAATCTTTTTATTAAATTTGACTTTTAAACTATTTATAGAGATGGGCAAATAGTAATCATCTGATCTATTTTATTTGTTTTACTTTCTCTCATATTTACTTACATATTCTTAAATTCATTTATATATTGAGAAATTTGTTTGATATTTGTTATACCATTTCATTTTATTTGTTGTTTATTGGATTACTATATATTTTTTAAAATTAATCATATTCAGTTAAATGTTAAGTATTTCCATCTTTAGTCTGATTTCTTTATAATTTCACGTTCTTATTACACAAATTTATTACTGTCTTACTACCTCTTTACTGGAGTGTTCTACTAGAGTCAATTAAAACTTTAAAGCCAAAGAATTGAGCTGCTTCTCCTGGGTAATAAATTATCTCAGCTGTATTTTACGAGGCACTAAAATAAGGGGTAATTACAGGAGTCAAAATTAGTTCAGCGAGAAAATATGTGGATATTTATCAGACATCGCTAAGTAGCAAGCTGAATTTCCTGCCTTTCAAGTTTTCCAGTCAGTTTTCTTTTTCTACGGTCAACATGCAACTGTACGAAGAAAGCTTCGAATTTCTGCTTATTTTATCCTGTTACTTTCTTTTTGTTTTTGTTAGAAAAAAATATCTTTTAAACAGCAGGAGGGATTTCCCAGAAATTTTATCGCATATTTCTAACTAAGCTTTTAGCCCCTTTTTTGCAGTATAAAACTTTGAGCAAGGCTACGAACGTTACGATTGCTTCCATTTTTATTTTATGAATTTCGAACTCAATGTTTCGAATTAAAAGGGAGAAATGGAAATTACATTTTGAATATCTTTTTGTTGGACGATTAAAAACAAAATTTGTCATGGAAATGCAATTTTAATAGAAAATCATACCAAATTTTATTAATCTTAATCATTGAGCTATAGAATAATCGCATTTATATTTAAGTGCGATGGTTGTTTCATATTTTGAAACAAACCCTGTGAACCATTTGTTCGATGGTATATTATTACATTTGAAATAGTAAAATTATGATAAATTTTATCAGTCCAGCTTTTCGCGTGTTTCGGTTATCGTGTTCATATGCATTTGGAGAGGGACATGTATATTTCTTTTGATTGAATTTCCTTCAAAATTTTCAGATCTCCTCCGATTGTATTCGCGGAGACAGACAATTTGCTATAAATTTATTTTTCTTATTCGGAGAGATCCGGAATGAGGAGGTTTATCAATCTCAAATTTGAATTTTTTGTCTATTATAATGTTTTCTCTTCATACATTTTGCTCACAAGAAAGTTGATGTTGTGATGTTTGGCTGCGATTGGTGAGATTCGCGGCCCCGTTAAGGGTTATATAATGATGATAGGATTAAGAAGATCTTTGATGTAAGGAGTATGATGGTTGTACTTTTGAATAGATATTTTTAAGAAAAATCCGAGTACTGCATTTTTTTTGAGATATGTGTTTTCTTTAAGAACACGCTCACACCCTTACAGTATTTCATCGTGTATTTGCGGCAATTTATCCGCATTTGAAATCAGAATAAAGTCAGTTTTCTTATGAATACCCGATGAATAAGACAACATAAAAACTAAAGAAAATTTAAGAAGTAGAGTTTTTACAAAATCAAAATCTACTGACCTAAGTATTAGCATACCACAGGCGAGACTGTTGAACCTAACATCAATAACATGAAACACATGCATGAAGCAGGACTAGAGAAGTGCACATAAAATTTTGGGGTAAGCAGAGTACACACTCCCCCTTAGCACCCGAGTCAAGATCGCTTTTACTGGAAATAATATACTAGCATCAAGAGTGAGACCACGTGGTGTTTGCATGATTGGAAGTTGGATCCGCCTAAGACCACGTGGTTTACTGAATTCTTAACATTTCAATCGAAAGACGTTTTTCGCTATTCTTACTATGTCATTAAGTTGTCAGAGCAGCATTGTTGAACATTTTATTGTGTTAGTTATTACTTCACAAAAGGTCATAAATCACTTTATTCGAAAGTGTAATAAAATATTTCAAGAATTGTTTATAAACCTTTTTAAATTTTAAACACATTTTAATATTCATTATCTGTAGTAATTAAAACGATAGGACCATCCAAAATAAACCTTATTGGTCTTTTTTAGTTTGCATTTCTAAGTGAAGGTCGATTGTCTGTTTATTGTATAGTAAACTTTAGGGAGAAAATTCACTTTATATAAATTAGTTTTAGAAATAAACTTTGAACATTTATCAGTTTTCATTTTTATGATGTGAGCTATTTATTAAAGAGAAAAATGTATGTTAATGCATCCTTTTTTCTTTTACTTTCATCGCGAGGATTTATTTTGCAGCGCTTCTGATTTTTAATTCAGAACTTGACTCTCATTTTGACTGAAGTGGTATGGCAAAGTCTTATTCGTTCAGTAGCCAAGATTTCAAGAACATCCGTGTGAGTGAGTGAGTGAGTATGGTGCTTGTTAAATACATTGATGTCAAATATGAGAAAACCGAATAATTGGAAGCCAACTGAGGAATTTTTGAACTGATATTGAAATCGGCTTCAAGTTCCCATGTATGTACTGGATCTGGTTGTATATTAAATTGAATGTTTGGAACTAAAGCTGTCTGTCTGGTGTTACTGAGAAATTAGAAGAAAAAGTGGAACTGATGACATTTGTGATATTTTTAAACTTCGTCGTTCAAATAAATCATTAGGGAATTATTTTAGACAACAATATCTATAATCAAAGATATTTTGATTAATTGATTTGTGATCTTTTACGTCCTATTTTTAAGAATTTGTATTCCAATATTAAAGTTATAATTAAGTCTTGTACAAGTTTAACGCTTGTTTCAAGAAATTGGGATTGAGTTCCTATCTCCACCCATCTATGAATCAGAGGTAAAAATAAAATCCTAAATTATATATTCTTAGCCGATTAAAGAAACGAATCAACGAAATTTATATTTGGATGTTGATTGATTCAAACGAATTGATTATCTTCCTAATTTCAATATGATAATTGATTAATTTTTTCCTCGAATATCATTTTATATTAAAATTAATTGCTGTTTTCTTACTGTGAAATTAGATGCATTTATATTTTCACTTATGAAAATCATTGTTTCAGGCGTGGAGTTCTTCAGGCTGGCTTATTATTTGCTCCCTCATCAACTCTTCAACCTCGTTCCATCGCCTCGTGCATGTAAGTGTTATTTTAACTTGGTTTATTTAATTTTAAATTTGAAAGTATGCGATATAATACTTAATTCATTTTAAATGACATTATTTCATTTTGTATTTTGTGTTGTAATAAAATTAAGAAGGTGTGAAGTTTATTCGTTATTTAGGTAATTTCTTTTATGTGAAAAGGAACTAATGAATATCTGCAAAAATTACAAGTGCTGGATTATTTTTTGGATAGGACGGTAAAATTCAGAGCGAATGTTGCCTCTTTTCGAGATGGTTTTTAAATTTTTATCTCATTTGCCTGTTGTGCATAATTTTATGTTGGTGTGATGGCATGACTTGTATTCCTTTCTATTTCACTTTTTTGTTTAATTATTTAGTACTAACGTTTTACAAATGAATTATTTCTTAAAAATTTTAAGTTTGAAAATATTAATATTTGAATCCCATACCTAATTATTCCCATTCATTGCATTATTGAGATATCGATTTCGGACAGATATGATATACCAACAGGTAATGAATTTTTCTAGGCAGAGATTCATCGAAATCTGAATCTAAATATTTTGACGATTCTTTAGTTTCCTCTAAAATGCGAGAAAATAGATAAGAAATTTATTATTTTGAAGAAACTAGCTGACTATAGTTCAGAATTTAAAGCTAAGTGAATTGGGCGTATTTAATTTTGAAATGTGTATTAAATTATTTCTTTCAAATGTGATACAAATGCTGTGTCAAATGCAATTGCGCAGGAATTGTTGATGGAATTTAATATTGAATATTATTTAATAATGACTTAACTCCTTAATATTCACCAAGGTCAATAGCAGGTTATTATAGTTTTATTTCGCGTTAGTCACCATTGGCGACCAGTTATTTTGTACAGAGATATTGATTACATTTAATTTGTTAAATAGTCTAGATGTAACTATTCATGTCCATGACTTCCTTAAAATAGTCTGCCATAAAAAAGTAGAAAGTTTATTCTAAATTTTAATGTGTAGCTAAATTTTCCATTCTTTTCGTTCAATTTTTTATGAATAAATATTTACTCGTGAAGAAATTTCAGCATTTATAGGCAAGTAGCTATGGTGTGCAGCTCCGAACTATGAAATGGTATTTACGGTGTACAGTGAGTACTTTATATTGTTTCTTAAATTATATGCTATGAATAAAATTTTTGCGCCTTTTGCCTTCCTATGTCCACTGTGATAATGGATCATCGTACGTTATGTCAGTTTTATCATTTTGTAAAGTTAAATAAATACGTTTCAAAAACTAAATCTAACCAATTAAAATATTTTACCTAAATATTAAAATCTAGTACAATATTAATAATGAAATTTGTATCTTTATTAATCCTTATATTACTCAGTACCCGAATTGTCTCGTATTTCAGGCAAAATTTTCGAGTTTTCCTTATTAAAATTATCAAAGAAATATTTAAATTGTATAAATCTGTTTATTCTCTAATAATAAAGAAATTTTCCATCGTTCTCCTTCCTTCTTCCTTCATATGCTTTCAATATTCGTTTTTACGATAATCTAGTTCATAAATATTAATTTACCATAACAGTTTCAAACATACGTCTATCTTCATTATGATTATATTTATCATGCTGTTAACACCGTTAATGCTGTACCGTAAGACATATGTATGTTAGAAGACCATATTTATTAATTAAAAACGCATTAGGTATTATATTCAGCATTTTTTGAACGTCGAGTGTGTTAGTTTAGGCCAGGATTGAGTTCTAGACCCCGATTTGGCCTATGCTGTTGATATTGACCAGGTTCATTTAAAATGCATTTCCCTTAAACTAATATGTGGTGCACGATAATTGAGTGAAAGCTTAAATATATTATCCTTGGGCAAACTGTAAATGTACTGAATCAATCTGTCAAAGAGCTTTGTTGTATTAATTTTCAAATATTAAAGGATATATTTAACTATTACTATACAGAATCAGTGTTTTTAAAATTTGATTTGTATCTAGTTACCCATGAAATAATTACTTGAATCTATTTGAATCGCTTATGAAAAATAAACGATCGCAAACAAGATATGCCCACTTATGTACCTAAAATGATTAAACCAAAGTTAATCTCATAGACACTATCAAATTATCAATTTCGGCAGTTTCGTATGAAGATTCACATCACTTTGACATCATCAGAGAATATTTGTCACCTAGACTTCCGTTTCCGGGAGTGATTACAAAATGAAACCTTAGCATTCTCCCCAACGTCAATAGTTAGACAAATTTAACTATTTCATTTGACTATTTTTCAAGCGTGGTAAACCCATTAGAATGTAGTTATAACTCTTTCAGGAATCTAATTTCTGAAATTTAAATATATTGTATTTCGATTAATGTTATTTATGGCTGTGGCAGATTTCTTTAAGGATTGAATTTGGATTATTCATTAATCTATTGCAGTTAGATAGGAGTCCCTAAATTTCCTATTTGTAATCGCTAAGAACTAAAGGCAGTTTTTTGAAACTTGATTGTTTTGGTTTCGTGTCCTATGTGTTTACAATTTAAATCTAGTTTTGCTCTTTAGCTATATTTTTTCATAGTAATCTATGAGAAAACCTAAAACATCAAATACGTCTTTATTTTTGAGCAACTTAAATATTCTTTAAATATTTTATGACTTAATTATACTTTTAAAGAGTTAATTTTAAAATGCCATATTTTTGCTCTAACAGCAAGATAACTTTCCAAGCTGAAACAACTGGCGAATTGGTAGGATTAACATAAGTACACTTAATTTGCATTTGTTTGCGGAAAAGTTGAATGCAGTATTACTTGCATTGGCATTTTCTCGAAAGATAACTAGCCATTTTTACTCTTTCCACTTTTAAATAATCAATCGAAATCTAGATGAAAGGGTTCTATCTCTTATGATTTGAAAATCTAATTTGACCTCCCATGTTTCTTTTCACAATATAAATTATTTGAGCAGCCAACATATGTGGTTGTTCATTGAATGAACAGAATGAAACTCTGGAAGGAGCTTAAAATTCTTCACAAATGAACTATCCCAGTAGACAAGCGAATGAATTTGTTATGAGTGTAACACTAGTCCAGTGAGAAAAAATTTAAAATATAACGAAACAATTTCAATAATACGTGTAAGGAAATGATGAAAGGTGTATTGATAAATGGATTAATGCCAAAAATATAGTTATTTACCGCTTAAATAAATAGACCAAACAAAAGCGTTAATTTGCTAGAGCACCAAACAGAATTAAACTGAAATTTAACTAATAATCAAGACCAAAATGAATATAGTTGAGAGGTTTTGTTAGCTGTGGTGCAAACTCTGAAGAAGTAAAATAAATAATTGAAATCATTGATCAATACTTAGCACAATTGTATGTAATATTTTAGATCTTTATGAAATCTATATAACAATGAATTTTCAAATGTGTTGCTAAGTGCAAAACTCGAGAACGGCTCAATATATTTGATTTAAAAAAAATTCTCTGAGATATACAAGGAAGGTTCTTATGGGGAGGAAAAAATACAGAAAAATTACGAAGAAAATAGTAAAAATCACATTTTTCTTGCATTCCATCCAAAAATCATTTCCCCTCGTCAAATTAATTCGACTTCAGTTTTTCCCTTCTCGCTAATAAGGTAAGATTTAACTTGTTTACCACAGATTATTTCAGAAGATTTTGTTTATTTTCTTAGTGCTTGATGCATTTAAAATCAAACATTGTTAATCAGTCGATTTTTCAAATTCCTTTTGAAATACTTTTAAATTAAAATAAAATAGAATAAAGAAAATTAAACAATTCTAATCTATACCAAGTTACAACAATTGGCATAGAAATTTTACGTATTTGCGTTACACCAATTGGGGTTGAAAATTCAAGCATGTTACAGGGTAATGGTTGGCAACTATGCTTTTATTTTAATTAAAAGTTTAAAATATATGTATGAAGTACTGTTGTAGCTATATTAATCTCGACGAATAAATAAAATAGACTTGACTTGATTTTTTTAAAAAAAATAGATTCATGATTTGAAATTTTGCTTTAATTTAGGTGCACGCCGTAAATTTTTTTATTGGTTAATTGTGTGCTTTCCCATGCGTACGAAGTCATTTGTAAAAGCTCGTTCAAAATAAAATTCAATACAATATGAAACAACTAATAAAAAATCTACACTAAATCTGCATATAAAAATAATTATACAGATTTATAATTATAAAATTACACGCCAATCAATAAAATAAACATAAATAATGCAAAATTTTTTAACTCGTAAATTTCGTAGGTCATTATATATAAACTATATTTGCAGAAGCTGTATATGCATTACATTTAGAAATAAGTGAGTGATTATGAATTAGGAGCATTGCACGGAAAACCAGAAGTACAAATTTTTAATTAAAAATTGCTTTTTTAATTGTAGGGATTTGCTTTATATCAATTGGCATCGGAATGCGAAAGGCTCATAATTATAATTGTGTATTGATGTATTCTTTTAATGGTGTAATCTCATTTAATAGTGTATAATCTCATTTAAATATGTATAATGCAAATGTGAATATTTTAATGCAGTTATTTAACTGCACATGAGTAAACATAAGGAAATTCTTCCTCAAATCAGTGCCAAGATCCTGCCTGTGTCGCTCCGCCGTTCTTATCGTTTCGTTGGAGGGACTCCCTCGACGCGACACTCCTCGGGGAGGGACGCACTGATCACGCTCTGTAGATCGAACAAGAACTTCTGTTCCTGGGACCCAGTTTACCGAAAGGGAAGGGAGGGAAATCGGGTATTGCACGAAAGTGAAAGGGGTTTAAAAGTTAGATTTTTTTAAAAAAAAAGAGGCGTTGAACTACAGTCCAAAATTAGAATTTTGAGGTGTTTTTAACGCATTCACTGCCAGAGATGTTACTTACCATTTACCAATATTTTACAAAGCATAGAACCATTCACTGTTTCGAAAGTAATGCGCTGTCTTGTTTCCGAAATCACGTGAACATATGCAACTAAAGAACGAAAATTTATCGCTTATGCGATAACTAAACGTTTCAAATGTGAATAAATTAGACTGCATGTCGAAAGCAATTGTGTTAAACCTCTGCCTTTCATGTTGCAGTTATTTACTAATACTGCATATTAATCTGTCCATTGTTTGGAAATTTATACTTCTTACTAAAAAATAACTCTGAATTCAAATCATGATTGAAGATCCCGCATCGACTACTTTTTTGAAAATATTAATTTGTGTAGCGGAATCGAATAAATCAGATAACTGGAACTGAAATTTTTGTGAGCAAAGTATCAAAATTAGCAAATTTATTTTAGATTTTTTAAAAAGATATAAAAAATTATAAAATTTTTAAAATAAAATGTTATAAAATAAAATAACATATCCCTTAAAAATAATTGAAGTAGAACTATGTAATAATGGTAATTAGAAGCAAATGCGCAGTAGTAGTAGTTTTATAATTCTTAACAGCGCGTTCCGTTTTCTGTTTCTGAATTTATTTTAAGAATAAGTTATGAATTTAATGGCGTAGATTTCATACAGGAGATAAGAATTGAAACTTATAGGAGTTTGTTTTGTCTGATATTTATACTAATGAATAGATCACTTGCCTTATTCTCTTAGCATTTGCGAGCCTATTTCACTATTTAAAAGTTATATTTGGAAAAAATTGACATTTTATAAAATTAATCGAAAAGTTTTTAAAGTTTTCTCTTTATTCTGAGGTTGAAGGCTAAGATGAACGAAATCGCATAATAAAATCCTTTTGAAGCTCGTAGTCAGATAGATGTTGCCATGTGAAGGTTATGGAATGTCTCCTAAATAAAAATAAACTATTACATTGAAAATGACGTTACAAACGCTTCTATGAAGAATATATTTTTATATATTCATATATATACTTATACACACTAAATTTTTTTATTACCTACTCCATCCCACTACGCTGTCACAATAAAATTCCAGTTTTAGGATGTATAGCTTAGTTGGCTGAAATTTTTGGGTCATTTTTTCTATTCAATTCGTATCTTAAATAATTAATTTCTATTGAGTTTGCAGTGATTATAACTAAACAAGGAATTTTATCTCAGCATTGCAGTAAGACAGATGTATAATAATCTGTCTGGAAATACGGAAAAGAGACAATACATTTCTAAACTATATAAAGTCTACTTTTTGAATAATAATAATTAGAAAAATGTATAGTTTTCATTAACCCACTTTATGACCATTTTATACGATTGTTGCTCAACTGTGCAGATATTCCTCTGAAAGCAAAAATAGAAATAATGTAAAATTCCATTCATCTTCTGGCAGTGAATGAGTTAAATTTGAATTCTTTTTTATACGTAGATGGTTAGAAAGATGCAATTGTTTTATAGTTGATTAATAAAGCGTTGATACTAGAGAACTTTTGATTTAAAACTGAAAAAATACGTTTTTCCTACGTTTCGATAGAATAAGATTTGCATTAAAGATATAGCCTTACACTTTAAATGCATTTTTGGCATTCAGTACTCTTGCCAAAAATTGATTCGACAGTGATTTTCTAATGACCTATACCTTGTGTCAAAATCAAACTGAGAGGCGAATCGGCATAGTTTTTATTATATATATAAAAAAATAACATATTGCAAAACATTTAATAACAAATAATTATGCGCTTTTTAATTCTTGTATATTGGAAGAGTTAAATTTTTTTCCATTGCAATATAAATTGGAATGGTTGAATTTTCTATCATGAAGTATACATCTTCAAACAAGATCATTTAAAATTGTTTTGCATCTCTAAATGAGTGGTTTTCATACCGTAATAATTAAAGTGATGTAGAAGCTGTTTCGATTATTGACGGCAAGATAAATGATTTGCTTAACATCGATGGGTGAATCGAAATTGACAAATCTCAAATTGTTATCAGATTCAGATGGAATATGTCCGCTGAAAAATAAGTTTCAGCATTTGCACAATTATGCCGTGTGGTTTTATGAACTCAACTTTATTTCTTTTGTTTCAAAAGCAAGTCATGTCTGCATGTTGATGCATCTAATAAATTGCAATTTTAAAGAAGGAAGTTAGGAGAAATAAAAATTAATGGCTTTGGGCCACTAAAAAAGCCATCAGTGGTTTAAATCGTAAGTCGTATCTCAGTAAATCATTAAAGTTTGGAAGCAGAAGATTACAAAATTTCCATAAAAAGAAATGTATCGAAATTTGATTGGAGTTATTTGTCCCTTCGTTTCAATAACTTTTCTGAAATATGGAAGATTTTTTTGAATTGGGAAATGAAAGAAATTTTCTGATCCTGACTGTAGTTCATATACGCTGTTTGCTTTAGTGATTAAAGGTTGTTGTTCTCGTGTTCCGCTTTACGACGGAGGGAGGGGGCAGTAGCTTTAGAGGGTATAGGACCCTGAGTATCCGAGTGAAAAATTCTGACTTCTAGCTCGCGCATGTCACAAATCCCTTTTACGGGGCAGACTACATTCATTAATTCAACCACAGACCATAATTTAAATCTGGAACATAGAAATATCACCTCTGATCCAGTAGCCCCCCAGTAGTCGTATTCTCGACAAGGGCTTTGTGAACACGACAGATTTAAAGTGCGCTAGTCATCACACAAATGGAGAGTCTTCGACTGGGGAGTTTGAGCTGGCCACCCAAGGATTGCGAATCCAAAACCCTACCAGTCAGACTATCTCAGCCCTACTGATTAAATAAATATGCTCTTTTCCAATCAGAGAAATTTATCTTTTCAACTACTTCGCATTATTATATAAGATCT
>JAOUZG010029347.1:40504-51082 GCA_026289955.1 Argiope argentata
ATCAGCGTGTCAAAAACTGCTAAATATATTAAGATCTTTTTTTTTTTAATTCTGCATGGTTTGGACTCGGAAATCCCATTCACATGGCCCATAGCCTTCCGATATTGTCGTAAATTTTGCATCCGACTTATCGGAACAGATAGCGGCTTTCTCGCCCGCCATCTGTTATTATGTCTTTGGAAGAAGGGAGCTTTTCGCGAATTGTCGATAAAATGAACATATATCAAAGAAACAGAATTTTGGAGTCGGTCTGGCTTAAACATCTCTCTTATCAGTAGCATCCCTTCTATTTCCCAAAATTATACGCCTTTGTTCAGTGCCATTCGTCAGATTCTAAATAACCACAAGTGAGGGGGAAAGAGGGCAAATTGCCTCGGTAAAAAGCACATAGGGCCATGGGATTGGATCATGACAAGTCTCACCTTGAACCTGTCCCTGTTTTAGCCACTGATGTTGGCTATTAATCACTAAAGCAAACTGCTATAGGACGAATCATAATAGGTCGTTATCATGGAAAGTACTGGACAAACCCCTTCCACTTTCGTGCAATACCCAATTTCCCTTCCATCCCATTCGGTGAACTGTGCTGCAGGATCAAAAGTTCCTGCTTGATCCACAGTGCATGATCAGTACGCTCCTTCCCGAAGAATGTCGCGTCGAGGGAATCCCTCCAACGAAATGATAAGAACGACGGAGCAACACAGACAGGATCTTGGCATTGATTAGAGGAAGAATTTCTTATGTTTGCACATGTGTAGTTCGGTAACTGTGTTAAAAATTCATGTTTGCATATGCATAATATTTGATAATGTGATTTCGTTACATTTTTTTGTATTGTAATCGTAAAATTAAGTTAATACTCAAAAATATGTTTAGTTTTGAAGGTAAGTAATGCTTATATAGATATGTTAATACAGTTTCTTTATTTTGAAATTGGAAATATCCTAAATGTTCTGGTGAGTATAAAAATTTGTATACATATTTGAAGGTAATAATGAAATGATTTTAAATAATAATAGTTTTAAAGAACTTTATTTAGTAACTATTTTAGAATTAATTTTGAAAGCAAATGCCAGCCGGTTTAAAGAATAGTTGGTACTTAATATGTTATAAAATGTCTTTTCTAGAATGGTTAGAAAAATAATTCTAGACGCACCCAACGGATTTTTCAAAATTATTCCAAATTTAGTTGCTTTAGTATTGGCGTTAATTTGCATATAAAATATTTATTATTCGGCACTCATTAAGTGAATGAAAAGAAATAAGTGTTGTTCAGCTTATAAATAAATTAAATGTGGCATTGGATTTTGAAAGAAAGTTTGGCTTCTGTTCCAGGCTCGAACTCGCGTTTCCACCGGAACCATCGTGTAAGATGGCTCGATGAAACTTGCCTTAGTCTACTTTGTACAATTCAATACCTATACAAACTTGTAAAAAAAACTAACTAAACCTACTTCGTAAAAAAAACTATTTTAAACGAACATGATTTTTCGAACATCAGTACATGTTTAAAACTAAAGAGGTTCATACCCTAAAATAGCTTTTATGTTGCCCAGAAACAAGACAAAATATAGTAAAAGCAAATTTAATAGTAAAATTGATTGCAAAAAAAAGGAAAGGGATTAAGATAATTTGTACTTTGTGCGTAGAACATTTACTTAAGACATTTCTTCGCTAAAAAGGACTTCCAGAATTTCTAATAATATTGGTATATATTTTAATATTTTTTTTCGTTAGCCAGGCTGCAGCGAGAAATCGCCAAATATTGTAGAACTTCGCCAAATTTATTTGCAGAGTTTTCACTTTCACCCGCCTAACGGAGAAGTGCCAAACTTTTTAAAAAATTTAATTTTCATATATACATATATGCACATTTTTTTTTCATTCGGTACTAGAACATAAAAGACCATGGACCATGGACATTTATTTCTATAAAATGAAAAATGGTGAAGGGGACAATTCTTTCAAACTGCTATCCTTTAATAAAAGTTGATAAATTGATATTATAAAATGTCAATAATTTTCAATTCTTTAATTGATCTAAAAGTGAGTAATGAAAGTACTGAGAAAAATGAAACCTTTTGAATAACAAAAATTTTAGTATAATTAAAAAAAAAGGTGGTTTACCTGAAAATTTCAGTGGGAATGTAATGCACTGTCATAATAAAGAAATTTTTCTGTTTTCATTTTTGACTTTTTCAAAGAAATGACAATGGTTTAGTTTTTACTGAAAGGATAAATTTACATTTTAGAATATGTTAACAAGTTTTTAATTTTTAAAATTTATCAGAATAAACTTTTAATATAGTAGATATATTTTCGTATTTAGTTTTCTATTTGAAATTAGCTTTTCGATTTAGATATCCATTGTTTTTGTAGAAATATTAAAACATTGTTTTATTTATATTTTAATAAAACTTAGATTCCCTTAATAACAATTCTTCCTCTTGAATATCCGAACGCACAATTTCGCATTGTATATCAGAAATACCATTATTAACATTTTGTTTTTTTCGGGGTTTTGGTGAAATTTCACGTAAAAAGTGAAAAATGGGTGAGTTTGAATTGTTTTAGGAAATTAACTAAAATTTTGTCGTATTTTATGTTATGAAGTTTTATTATTTTTCTTAAATTCTTTATATAAAAAATTAATTTAGGAAAAAAAATTGTAGATTATGAAACTTAACTTATTTTGTTTATTTAATATAGTGCATACACACAACGGTAAAAAAAGAAAGAACTAACCTTGCTTTGCAGAAGTTTAGTGAAAAAACAAATTTCCATAATATTTTTCACTCTGTTTGAAAGATAGAAACAAATCTTTCATATTGTATCAAATGCTATAAACATTTTTCTTCGGAAGCTTATTTTTTCGTAAACGAAGTTATAAAAAGATAAATAATTTCAGTTGTTAAAAGAAAAAGAATAAGCCAGATTCGTTATTTTGACGATTTTCCACCAGCGGAAATCGAAAAACGCATTTTTTCCGGCAATGTAGTCTGTGGAAAAGATAGCTCAAAAAGCTCTTCAAGTTAAACAGATGTAATTTGGTATAAGTTCTATAACCAATTTTGTAGATTTTTTTTATTTCCACCTGTAAACGAAATCGATTCAGGCATCTATCTACCCTAATAGAAATGAGCACGATAGTTAATAATCCTAAAGGGCTAGGCAGATTAAAAAATGTCACAGATTTAGCGCTTAAAATATAGACTCGCATTAAATTTTGAACCTAACTTGTTAGTGTTTACCATTTGTATTTTCTAATGTATGTAAAAGTAACTTAAATACAATAATTTAAATGAATGAAATTTGGTATTGAATCTTATGTCTACAATTGTTGTTCTGTGACAAGTTTTGGTTCAGATCAAAAGGAAATATGCATCCCGAGTATTTATCCGATTTTTCCGTTTTTATATCTTAAGCGTGTGCTAGCGATTCGCTGTCAAAGATCGCAAGATAAATTCAATAAAAACATTAGATTTACTTCAAAACTCTTCATTTCATAACTATTTTGCTGTCCAGTTTAATATACAAGTACCAATTTATTTTAATTACTGATTTTCTTTTTACAATTCCAGTGACTTTTTAGACTTGGATCATTAATATTAAATTTGTGTTTTTTTATGAAAATTACTTCGTTCATCATATGAATGGAAAAAAAAATATTTAACTGAATATAATTACTAATTACTATGAGAGCAAATTTTGAAAAAAGTGTGTATGCTACAAATCTATCCAATTTCGAATACATTAACCCTATGTTAGAATTAGTTAATATTCAAAGGAAGTAATTATTTTTATCTTAACTTTGGTAAAAGTCTTGAATGCTTTGATGAATAAATTTAAAGCCCATTGCTCAATTTTTTCTACCTTGACTTACCTAAATTTTACCAACCGCTTTTGTTATTATTTGGAACAAATAACAGAAAAACCGAAATTTTACTTCCTATTTTATTTAAAGTGTCACTATTTCAAGTCTTACTTTACAAACAACTTATGTCAATAAATTTCACGTTATGAGTTTATCAAGATCACAGATTGCAAAACAGATTTCAATGAATTACAGAAAATTCACTTATATGCAAATTTTTTATGTAAATATTACATTTTGTGATTGATATCAAGTCAATTGAACCATGACATTTGAGCTTTGTTTTGCCAGTATTGTTTGAATTATTTAATAAATATTGTTATTAAACGTTATTGTCATTGTTAAGTAAGTTATTATATTGCACTTGAGGGTGAAATAGTAATAAGTGAAGCCTTAATTAACATCAAATTAACAACATGTGAATTTAAAACTCTGTTAATTCTATATTTAAAAGAACGTTTGGGACAACGCTGAAGTATAGCTTTACGGTTTGCTTATCTGTTTCGATTAACGCAACTTTTTCTTTTGTTAGTCATTTATCTGAATATCTAAACAGTACATGTGTTGTTAATCATGTGTTATTTTCAAAAAAAAAATAGTAATCGGGATTCCAGAGATAACAGGTGAAGATGAAATGCTAAGAAACAGCGGCAATTTGGAAAGAAAAGTTGACCGTGAAGCTGCTAAGCTGGGGGTTCAAATGTGAAAAATTGATTTTGCTTATATATCAAATATTGGAGATAAAAGCAAAAGGTTTTCTCATTGTAGGGTTTTGAGCTTTGAATCGGCAGCACGGTGATTGGAAAACATATGTTCTCCTCATGAAAAGATTAAACTGCCAGTGTTGCGGATTGTGCATAGATGGCGCTCCTACCTTTTATTTCCTGTTTGTAAACATTCTACCCCCGAGAACGGGATTGGAATTTACTGCGAACTTAAACTTTGTCGTTGCTGTTAATAAATACCGAAAGGCACAAAGTGTTGGCACTCCTTCATTAAGCCCCTCCACTGACCACAGTTTGCAATACCAGCATTGAATGAATGGTCAGTGCAGTTTGAAAACTTACTAACTGGAACTGACGAGCATTGCAAACAGCATCGAACAATATAGGGTTTGACGAATAAAGGTAAGTAGATGGTAAAATCCCATTATATATATATAAAGCTTTAAAATGATGTAAAAGTCATGTTTGTGAAATTATGGATATGATAATCAATTTCGGTGATTAAGTAATAGCAATTACTATTCTAGGCACAATTCAAGTTACTTGAGCTTTGAATTTAACTTTCCGTTTGACGCCTGCTTCTGGTTATCTTTTACATTTCCTTCCGTCTGCAGGAACGGAATTTTTGTTCACACGATGAATTTTCTCAAGAGTATTTCTAATAATATTATGCAATTCCATTAAATAATGAATGATTAAATGAAAGAATCTACAATAGCGTTCATTGAAGTAGTCTGAAGTTATCTTACATCGGTCTATTTGCAATTTATTGTTGTCATTCGACAAAGGGAACAATTTTCGTGATGGGTAGTGTTTTCACACGCCATCACTTTCTGTTAAATAATATGCATGTAAACAGCTATCGTGTATCGGGTTCTGAACATAAAACTCTGTGCAAATGCCGCGTTCAAATCGAACCCAAGATCCAAAATTTTATTAAAAGAGGAATTTATTAGATAGTATGCAAGTATTAGGTGACCTTTTGAATGTAGATTATTTTAATTAGGAAAAGGTGGTGCGTTATTGAATACAAGTAGCGAACTCCATCATAACAAAAACTGCTGTTGCCACACAGTATCAATAAATAGAAGAATAATTAAATTAAAGGTAAATGAGACCTCGCACAAGAAAGATTTTTAGAGATTATTCTCAAGAGCTTTCAATCTCTTCTTTAATAACTTCCTTTATTCTGCTATTTTGTTATATTTCGCAACCCTTTACAGTTCAATATGTTTTAATACATCGAATATTTTACTAATATACTATTTTTATCAACGTGTTAAATTTTTTTTTAAAACCTTGCATTTTTTCGCGGTTTACGTTTCTCATCAGAATGGGGCTAGTTTTCATGTCTAGTGATTTGCTTAATTTTTCGGAATATTCAATAGATAAAGAGTAACGAAATGCTAAAAAGTCGAAAACTACTTGCAGGCTTATTTTTTTTCTTTTGACTTGTTAAATATAGAGCAAACTAGCATAAAATGCCCCAAGTTTTTATAAATCTTTTGAAAAAAATACAAAAAAAAAGAAAAATAATATAAAGTAACAATTCAATGGACTATAATTTTACTATGTGACTTTAAAAATTGAAATGAAACTCGTCTGCTGAAGTTCTTACATATCTACTATTAAATAATTAATAATATTAAACAAAAACTTGAATTTGGATGAAAAAAATCTGACATATAAATTCATCATTATAATTGTAATATTTGTAGAAATGAAAGGGAAACTCATAAAAATGTTTGGTTAGGCAAATAATTCTTCAGAATTCTAAATTTTGAATTTTTTTTTTCATTTTTACAATTTTTTGAATTGCTATTATATACTATATATTTATATTGCAAATATAAATATATTAACATGTTTTCCATGAATTATCTTTTTTAATAAATCAAATTCAATGTATGATAGATTGTGGAGAAAAAATTAACAAAATTTCATAAACCCAAAGGCTAAATGGAATATTAGATGTCGCGACAACATATCCCCAGCAGAAAGCACCCCCCCCAAAAAAAAAATATCGCAAATCCTTCAAGGAGAATACGTCAAATTTCTTCAGAGTTGCAGCTACCAATTTATAAAAGCCATATTCTTTTCTGGAAATAATCAAACACAACAATAGAAACAATAACAACAAATAACTTTTAAACAATTATATAATAAAATTTAAATACTATAATTGTTATACGGTACTCAAAGTTTAAACAAAATAAAGCAATTCAACACAGTCATTCAATTTCGGTGGATAAAATTTGAACAATTACATCTGAACTTGAATTTTTTTATAACTTAATGTCGAACAAGAGTATTTAGATTTTGTTATGAACAGCCAAAAGATCAATAACGCCTCAAATTATCCCATTTATATATATCTTTCATTAATATCTGATCTAAAGTTATTTATGAAATTCCACTCTGACAAAGTAGTTCCTTTTCAAAGAACCTATACTGGTAAGTTCTAAATATATCGTGTATAATATAAATTTGATTTAAAAAGGAGCCTTATTCTGTTTGAATTAATTTAACTTTAGAAAAGAATTTCTGTGTTTTAATACCTTTATTCGAATTTTTCAAAATGATTTGCTATACATCGATAATTATTTTTGTGTTTCTGTTATTTACTTTACTTTAAATTTCATATAGTAAATTCTATTACTCTCTCCTTAATACCTTTTTGGCTGAGTAATCGGCTCTCATTTCCATAATAACCATGGTGGGCCTTTGTCCAAACTACGTTTATATCTAAATCAGAATCTACAATGTTATCGTTCATATCCAATATAATTACCCTTGCATCTACAGTGGGATTAGCACAGATATAGATTCAGTAACAATACTTTTTCTAGTCTCTTCAAAATAACATAATTCACAATAATAAAAATTATCTCGGCTTTGACTATAAAAACCGTGGCTCCATCCGTCAATCTATATATATGATGTTTTTCAATACCTCTCAAATGCCAGTCCATACTCCTCCTGTCCTATCTTTCATCTTTGAGCCCTCAGTATGAATGCGGTATTCTGTTACCATGGTAGTTTCAAAATAACTTCATGGAATGATTCGAACTTTCAATAATTAATGTCTTCTTCATAATGAATGTTTATCACAATATTTGAATTTATTTTACTTTTAGAATCTTGATGTCATCTGAGATTGAAATAAATTTCTCAATGAAAAAATTTATTAGACGTGTGAGTAGTCACTTATAATTTGGATTTCCTCCTTTAAAATTGCTCTTTAAAATTTAATAAGATACGTCAAAGAATGTCGTTTAATCTGGAGTTTATTTCTCTATTTTACTTGCATGCAACCATGCTTCCGAGTCTAATATAATAATTTTTCAAATGATTTTATAAATATCTTCATACCCCTTAGATAGCCTATATAAGGTGTAAGTTTTCTTATTTTTTTAGATAATTTTTACTCTATTTTTATAGCATATAATTGAGATGAGGCATAATAGACAAATTACCATTAAAAAATTTCCCAAATATTTAAGTTCCTTTTGCGTAACCTAATTTAGTATCATATAAGGTATTGCCTGAAAAATGAAAATATTCTTTCGAAAAGTAAGCATCATGTATTGAGACTTATTTAAACTAAATTTTATTTTAAAGATCTATATATTCTTCCATTTACTCTAAATTTGATTCGTTATTTTGAACGAAGTGATGAAATGCAGGCACTTTCATCAGTATACTCACTTCATTCACAAATGCTTGGATTTTATATTCTAGATTTTTCCTTATATTGATTCAAGAGTTCATTCACGACAATTATTCAAAATTCTGATCTAATGTAATTGCCTGATTATAGATCCAAAATTCATTATTTGACAATGAGACTATATTTATGATCTAGAAATCTGTCCATTAATTTATACATTGTTTTGTCTTAATAATATTCAAGTATTTTTATAACTTGCCATCAAAGAACATTGAATACATTCATAAAATCTAGGATGACCATACATGTTATTAATTTGTCCTCTATCTTTTGATACAAGGATATCAAGTACTTGAGTAGTTAACCATTTATTTTCCAAGTCCGTATTGGTTTTTAATCTAATATTAATTATGAGGGAGTCATAATTCTGATCTTTAACTTGTCCAGAATCTGCACTCAAGTAGGGAGAAATACATAAATACGATTTGTAGTTACTTAGGTCTTTAACATTTTTGGAGAGCAATAAAACCATTTTAGCAAGTTTCCAGGCCGGAGGAAAGTATCCATTTGTTAAGCACCGATTCATAAGTTCCGAAAATCATTTTTTTAAAAATCAGCAGTGAACTTTTATTCAGTAAAATACCCGATGCAAACATCGAAATCTGGCTCATCGGATCAATTCATTTCACACTCCATTCCACTTCATCAATAGCAAATTCTAGAGTGATGCTGTCTTCAAATTGGAAATATACAATGATCTTAGGATTTTACTATAGGAAGTTATATAGCACCCACCTTCTTAACCGCTTCTGTACAGTGATTATCATCTTTTTTTCTGTTTTTTTGGGCTTAATTTATTATATTTAATTGTTTTGGGACGACTCTTGCTTTATTTTCGAAGGAGATTTTCTTTAAAAAAAATTTCTGAAATAAGACTTGCTTGACTTATCATTTTTTTAAATATTTTGCTAATTAACATTGTATTCTTTTCTTATAACTATCTGTCTTTTGATGCGTCTTCACAAAACACTTAACACTATTGCGCACAGTTTCCAATTTGCTATTCCACCAAGGAATTTGATATTTAATTGGTCTCTTCGCCTTTTAATGAATTTAATTAATCCTATTAAATCCTTTATTAACATTTTCAATCAATGTATCAACATTTTCTTTAGATAAGTATTTTAGATTTTTTTTAAAAAAAAGTATCAACCTATAGAGGTTTCTCCTAAAATCTAGCAATTTAATTTGAATTCTTTTCCATTTTTTTTCTGAAATGACTTTGGAAATGTCCGTGACTAGTGAAGAATTTATCAACTAATGATCACCTTTCGATTCATTTGAATGAACCGTCCATAAATTTATATTTTTTCTTGAGATTTTTGATAAATAGGAAATCAATCCAATTAGATCTTTCTGGGCAATCGTAGATTGGTGTAGAATCAGATTCATTTAATATATTCATTCCTTGACGAAGAACCTTGCCAATGAAATCCAGTTCTCTCTGATTTGAACTTTATGATTCTCAAACCAGAATTTTAGCACTGAAATCCCCATTTAATAAGATCTGAAATTCTCTATACCTAAAAAAATTCTTTCTATATTTGTTAGCATACATAATCATAGACTAAGTACTCTGTCTAGGACAAAGGCACTCATAAAAACTTGAATGGTGGGATCGCCATGATTTCGACCCTGGTGGGCACTGTGGTTGAGTCCGAAGGACTATCACTGACCACGACACAACCCTTCCCTAAGGAAGTACGTCCCGGCATCGATGTCAGGTAACCCTATCCACCTTTTCGTATACCCAGAAGGGTAGCGAGATCTAATCACCGTGAAGGAAGTTTCTCGTCCTTGATTACAATAATGGGACTGTAGTGGGACCACGGGGGACTCTTAGCATGAATAAAAATCTTCACTTGGATATATTAGTTTTGATATAATTTCTGTTCCTTATTATCGATTATTGATCTTTAAAAATTGCAGGGCTTTGAAATTGCTATTGTACAAATTTCGCTGCAATTTAAATCCTGCTCCAGTAATGCAGAAGTTGCTGAGGAGTAATGGAGATGAAACAAAAGACAATGAACTCGGGAAGAAAATCTGTTGAAACTTTGAATACTTAGGCCACCGTAATTGATATTTTCTTCTATGAATTCCAATTAGCGTAAATGAGTTTAAACAATTTCTGCTTTTAGAGTTATAATTTACATCAAAAAGTTTCTTTAAAGCAGTTATTTAAATATGTATAATCTTTGTAGAGGATGCTTCTTGTTTGGGTATTTCTATATTACAATTTTCTTCTC
>JAOUZG010029347.1:98245-155337 GCA_026289955.1 Argiope argentata
TGTTTTAAAAATTAGAAACGAGTTTTTTTTCCCATGAAAAGAATTTTAATGAAATTATAAGAATATTTTATAAGTAGATTCTCTCTTCATGCAGCACATTTAGTTTTAGAAAATCATATTTTATTTTCTCTTTAAATAAAGAGACCTTGGAGAGCCTTTTGGAGGACAATTCACAAGAATTTCAGGTCGATTTGAAAATCAAATTTACCATAATTGGAACTCATTAAGTTTCTTGGAACAGTTTAGAAAATAAAAAGGTTTGATATTTTTTTCTTATCAAATAAATTTGATTTTTTTCTGATCAATTCTTGAAATCCTTTTCAAGAAATTAATACTTTATTTGAACATTAGATCACCACTGAAAGCAGCAGAATTATGTGTATTAATACCTTAGCCATTTTGACTAATTTTGGATACGGAAGTCTTTGGAGCTAATTTATAAAGACAGTTCATAAGAACTGGGGTGTAAATTTAAAATAAATTTACTCCACTTAAAAAGAATACATTCATGTCTGAAGTAGATTTCAGACGATTTTTTTTTTTGGAAAATTAGTAATGACTTTTTATCCATGTAAAGAACTTTCATGAAATTAAAGGAATATTTTATGAGTAGATTCACCCCTCATGCAGCATCGTTTTTTTTACCATATCCAAGACAGTGCAAAAGAACTGGGGTGTAGATTTAAATATCAATCTACACCATTTAAAAAGAAGAAGAAAAAGAAGAAGGGTGTAGATTTAAATATCAATCTACACCATTTAAAAAGAAAAAATGAAATTTAAAAATGGGATAAAGACGTTTTTTTCTTGCATATAGAATTCATATGTAAGCACCAGAAAAATGAAACATTTTCTAAACCTAAAATTACAATTATAGACGAGACGGCTCTTTTTTGAAATAATAAAGCGAAAGATAAATTTAATCTATTATATAATTTGACAAAGACTTATTTGCACCACTTATATCGAATTTTTTGTTTGCACCAATTATATCGAATTATTTGTTTGCACCCTTAATGTCGATTTTTTTTGTTTGCGCCACTTATATAGATTTTTTTATACCATTTATGTCAGTTTTTTTTTGCACCACTTATATTGAATTTTTATGTTTTTGCCACTTACATTGAATTTTTTTGTTTTCACCATTTATGTTAAAAATCTTTTTTCAATTTTGAAATAGCATTGAAGCTTTTCTTTTTCTTTAGAGAATAGGAATTCACATTAGTTTAAAAGATTATGCTAAGATTTCTGCAACTATAAAAAAGCCAATTTTCAGTTTATATTTTATATGTTTGTTTTTTACCTGGAGGCGTCGATTAATATTTTGAGCTCGATTTAAATTATTAATTATTTTTTTATATTTATAGTTTTCTTGGGGACCGTAATATTTTTTTTTCGAATTATGTAATGGCAGAAAATACGTTTTTTTTTTGGTGCAGCACAGAGATTTTACGATGTTTTTTCAATGTAAAATGGTATTAAGTGCGATTATCACGTCTTTGTCCATAACGAGTTTTCGTCCCTCGGTGGCCGCCAATCTCTGTGCGTGTTCGAATGTATTTCTTACGATTTCTATGTTGGCGTCATCCAGATCCGGGCTCTCCAGGGGCGGCAAGTGGCTCTCTATCTCGAAGTGTTTATATTTTCGGTCCCCAAGAAATTGGGACGTAACTCGTTTGAATATGGCCTTCGTAATTTTTGGTGCTCCGGGGTCTCTCTGTGGAAGAAAAGAATTTTTTTTAAGTATGGAAAATTTTACTATACAAATAAATATATAATTTTAAATCTCATAAAAAAATATTGTTTGATTAGCACTTCAGTTTTTCTTATTACAGTTTGTGCTTTCGTTATAAATTACTTTTAGTTAAATAAATTTATTCCTTGTTGGATATTTTATTGTACATTAAATATCCGCGTTTACAGCTATTGAGCTAAAATTTACAATAACTGCTTCACTGTATCAAAATAAACAATGTTGAGAATTCTTGAAAGCCAAAACCTATTTTGTTGTACTTTAACTTCATTCGTCAAAACATGTTATTCTTAAACTTGTTTGGTTTGTAGTTTCTGTTAATATAATGCTTTTTTTAAAAAATTTCTATAAGTTTATTTCTTTTAAATTTAGAAATTAAAAGAAATGTTTCTTTGAAAGCCAAAGTAAACCAATTTTTATCTTTATAGTATATGATTTTTTTCAAATTAAATTTCGCCTATTTTGAGGAGTTTAGAACTTATTCTACTTCTAAAAATAAACAAAACTTCAATAACCAAATATAACTTTTTTTTCTTTTGTCATTAAATAAGAAACGTCCTTGAAACCTTTTATGGACAAAAAATCGATTTAATACTGATTTCATATTAGGCAATTTGTCTAGCACAATGATCGTGTATTGAGTACAAACTTTGAATCTTATAGTATCTTGATTAAAATTAAGTATGAATTTTTTTTGTCTTCCATTAGACTTACTGATTTAAAAAATTGAAGCATGCAATTTTAGTCAGAGTATTACTTTCTTTTCCGAAGACAGTGAAGGACATTTTAAGTCAGATTTTCCGCAAACCCGATAACACAAATCAAACTGATGTCAATTCAACGAGGAATTTGATTCAAAAATATAATGCTCTTATTTCAGAAAAAATTTTCAAATTAATTTATGCATCTACTTTCAGCGTTTTTAGGGCAGAATGGCATCGGGCAGACAAAACGAAACTTCCTAAAGAATCCAAATATTAGTGTTGCATACTAATTTGGTTCAAAAGTAACACTCCAAATTCCATTTTATGTAAATCGAAATGCTAAACTCACAAATATACAGATATGATTTTCATTAAATCGGGAAGCTCTACACTGATTATTTGTCAAACACTGAAATAGTATCAGTTGATGATCATGTTGTCTATTTAGTTTTCTTCCATGCATACAATATAAAATCTGAATTTTCTACCTTAAATATTAGAGCAGCGCCACTTATCGTCAAAAAGACAGGATTCACAATTGCTGAAGGAACTTAGTTTATATCTGATTGATTTTCTTGATTCTGCAAGCCTTTTTCACATATTTTAACTAGTTATTGAAGATATATTCTCCCATGCAATACTTTGGTTTAGAGGGTTTATCGAAAACGCCTTTGAGACTTCGTAAAAAGTAGTTTTATGTTTTTTCTTCGAAGTCATTTGCATCGATATTTAGTGAAGCTATTAAAAGTTATTTCAATTTGAGTGTAAAATTAAATTATAAAAGTCATAATTTACCACTTATAGAACATTTTTCTAGCTCTCAGCCTTTCTTTCATTTCGAGACATTTTAATTTTTGGTAATAAATTTCAACACTGACTCTATCATGATATAATTTTAATTTTTTATTATTCGTTTAAAAATATTTGTTAAATTTGTTTGAAATCATCTTTTAGAAATAAAGACATGATATTCAAAATATCGTAGCTTTAATAACCAGGCACATTAAAAAATAATATGTTATATTTTCATATTTTTTTAAACAAATATTATTAACAAAAGTTATTTTACTTAAAATTCCATTAAATTTCGAACTAGTAATGAATGATCAAAATGTAAAATGAATAAGAAAAAATTGAATGCAAGAAGAGTTTTCACTTACATTAGTTAATTCAATCCACATATTGTTAATATTTTGAATAATTTCATTAAAGATATCCCTATCCTGTAAAGAAAAAAATCACCATAAAATAACATATCAAAAATCATTATCTTTTTTGCATGCTTAGATTTAAAGCAATATCATTTACAAAGTGTATACTCAATAGTAAGCATTTGTATCGCGGATGCTGTGATGAGCCTCGTCAACTCGAACTCCGGTAGAGCTGAAAAAGGCATCTTTCAAAACCTAAATTTCCAGGAGTTTTTGAATATTAATTCGGTTTTACTGTTATTCAATTTTATCTGCTGAAGTGACAGGGACATGTGTTATAGACTTCTTTCTTGAATTTTGTGGACTAAATCGACACGACAATCATGTTTAGCGAAGAATTCCTTAATTTACCATTGTTTTAATTTTGAAGAAATTACTATTCTGCTTGCGTACATATGCACATTCCGTGCAATCTAAAGATATCAGAAATTAAATATCGTTGACCTACCTTACGAGCCATTCTATCAAATGAAATTGGCCAACCTAACTTTTTATAGACAGTTATTTCTTTGCGGAAATGAATAAACTAATAGAAAGTTAATTCTAAAATATTAGCAATCAAACCGTACACCGAATTTTTTTCTATACATTCACGTTCAAATTTAAGGATAGCTCAGAGTTACGCGGTCATTGCCCTGTAAAATACATATATCACCCTTAAAATAACTACATACACCTTGAAAAATCATATCCAAATTGCGTGACACAGCATTTCCAATTTTCATATAAAATAATTTCTAACTAAAATAAAAATTATCTCCTAATTGTACATTCCCATCCTTGAAAGTGTATGCACTAGGATAAGTGACTTTATGTGAAGTCGTTACGCCTTTAGAGCACCAAAAAGCATCCACACATTGATTATTAGTAAAGAAGATATATACTAAGGTATTGAAATTTTATTATGAAGAAACAATATCTTCGTAATTTAGCTTGATTAAATTTTAATCTCAATCACTCGATAATTTATTGAAGTTAAGATAATTCGACAATAATTTCAAGATGCCTTAATAATGAGTTAAAGAAATTATCATTGATAATCATTGTTTCAGTAACCCTCAGAAATTTTCCGCAATAGTTTTGAAAAAAATGTTATTACAACATATTATATTTTAATTTTATGTGATAAGGATGCATAAAAAAATACAGTAATACCCTACTTTGCTTAAAATAAGGTTATGATACGAAACATAACAATATTTGACAGTAGCCTTGAAAAAAAATTCAAGCAAGCTTAAGCTTAAAAAATGCTATTTTTTAAAAAATTAAAAATTTGCGTAAACTTTCGTTAAAATTTCAAGATTTCGACTAATCAATCGAGAAATAAATGTGAGTGATATAATCATCACTTTATATATTTTTGTCCACTAAATTGCAAATTTAAAAAAAATTTAAGTATTAAAATATATTACTTTGAATCATTTTAAGATATATACAAAAAAATTATGATAATATCCATGTAGTTTAACAAAGTAACCTTCTTATTAGCCAAATAATATTTAAATAACGTTATTTTATATAGGTTTTATTAAAGAAACAGTTTTGTTTCTAGACATGTTTAAAAAATGGATTTAAATTAGTTAACCTCAAAATCTTTCTTCCAGAATATGTTAACATGAAAATTTAAATATCCAAGACATGCAATATGCTTAGTTTGATTATGATTTCTTTTTGGAGTTTTTCCTTACACGTTTACACGTCCTTCGATAGCAACAATTAAAACATTTTTCAAAAATTATTTTTCTAATGTCAGGATATAAAAAAAGTCATCTGGAGTTTTCGCATAAGAAACAAAATTTTTAATGAGTAATCTTATTGTACTGCTAATACTAAATCTAGAGTAATAATCACCACTATGCCGGTACGATTTATTGTTAAAAGATGCTGATGACGTCCATAGATCTCTAAGCTTTGACTGGAATACGGAACATTTTTGAAGTCTATTAAGAAAGATTTTTTCATCATGAAAAGATTTAATATTAAACTGAGAACGTTTCATATAGATTTTTCAACGATGGAAGCAAAGCCTTGAGTTAAAAAAGAATCTATTTGACATGTGAAAAGTATATTCAGCTTTGAAATATTGAATTCATAAGTTTGTAGCTTGCGTTCTCCTTTTATGTATATCACATTGTACAGATTAAATGGAAAGGAGTCTGTTGAAGCTCATCTAAACAGTGTATCGATTGATGATTTTATTTCCAGTTTACCACCAATCATGGAGAAGAAAGGGCAAATTTAACCCGTTTGCAATGAAATCTCCATGTATGAATAATTTTTCAATTTTGTCTGTCTCGCGATTCGAAATCAGAACTAAATGTAATTGTTCACAAATTCCTAAGAGCTTACAATCTTTAAAAGCATTAAACCCACCTAAACGCAAAATATTAGCTTAATAATAAAAATAATGAATTTCCTTCGAATGTAAATTAAAGTACAAAGATAGAGGAACTTAAGTCAATTCCATATTCCAAATTACTTTAATTAATGCATACTTCCCGAATATATATTCTGCATATCTCAGCATCCCCAAAGAAATAAAAGTATTTTAATCCCAATAACATCACTATTCTTAATAACATCACTAATCTTAATAATATCACTATTCTTAATAACATCACTAAGCAATCAGGCTTCCAAAATTTTTCTAATGAACTTTTCATTTCCACTGAAGCATACCTCTAATTTTTTTGGTCCTTTTTAATACAACTATATTAATACCGTTTCCCATATTGAAGTGAATACTGAAATTTCAGTAACGGAAAATCCTTCCATGTAAAATTCACAAAAGGTATTCAAAAACCAGGTAACTTCCCACAAATTCAGCCCTTTTCTCCTATAAAAACTCGATAAGCTTAAAAGATAAATATCAAATCCATTTTTAATGCGAGTAAAGAAAATTTTTGTAATTCTGTTCAATAATTCTAATTGCACAGATTAAAATCTCGATTTAATATCATGCATCCGTATTTGCGACATGCAGTTAAAAATTATTGGATTAATGTCCTTAATTTGGTACATTGGGAATAAAAAGCAAAAAATGTAAAATTTTAACTTTTTAAAAGATTAAAATTTTCAATTTGACCATAATGCAATTAGATGCCTTGTTTTTTAAAACTATCACTAAAGCGGCAGAAATCAGCTTAACAAATAATAACTCACTATGAAAAATAACAATAGCACTGTGCTTACTATATCATCCAAAGGGACTGGGTTGTTGCGCCTCTTTTTATTCTTAAAGAGTTTGTAGGGTGGCTCCGCCCTTGCTCTCTGAAAATTAAAATTGAATATCGGACTGAGAAAAAACATGGACAAATACAAATTAGATTGAATAATAAATCTATACATATTACAGTTTATTAGCAAATTTAAAATCACATTTTCCCGAAATATATAATCATACAGGTGAGTGTTTCGACAATATTGGAGGGACCGCAATAGATCTCCCTTCGATTCCTCATTGACTAAAGTAATATATTGAATTCTGATCCTTTTTTTTCCACATTTCTTCCTATAAAAAGTACTGCCCTACAGTTACTAATAAAGAGGATCGTTTAGTCCCTCTACGTTTACCAACCCTTCAGTTTGACCAACAGTAGCTGGAAAACCAGAAAAATGAACTATATATTAGAAAACCCGATACGTATTAATTTGAAGAGTAATATGTACTTCGTATCGTTTTACAAATTTTAGTAAAAAAGCAGCCAAATCTCGATTCTATTCTAGTAATAAATTTGAAACTATTCATTCACAAAGTTATATCTTAAATCACTTCAAAAAATGTGTAATAAATGGCCTTTTTGAAAATATTTATAGTAGTTAAAAATTTCTGAAAAACAAAAGCTTTCCAAAAATATTTTCCTTAAATTCCAACAATGGTTGAGTTTCAAAACAATTTGAATTTCAAGACAATGCTGTTCGAAAGATTTGACAGTGTGATTTCTTACGTTTCTTAAGCTAAAAATTCGGAACATGCTTGCGTTTTTAATCACAAGGCGATGCTATTGTATATAATTAAGTAACTGCATTGCTAAGTTATTGTTTTCATATTCTGGAAATATAAACGCCAATGATAAATAATTCTCAAATTTCATCACAAAAATCTGTCTTTTTCTTGTAGATTACAAAATACGAAATTTTATCCGTTTACTTAATTTTACCTTCAAGTTACTGTGAGCACAGAATGATTGAAAAATACTCACTAGGGTTTGTGCATAATGCATCTAAAGAAAGAATTTGAAAGTTCATTTTAGCACTTTTAATTCCCTCTTCACATATGAAAATTGCTTGGTTGTTTAATTTCGTTCTTTTGCTGTTTAAAATAACCAAATGTTTGGTTATTTTAAACATTGCTTGTTAAGCCTGTTCTATTTAATACTCAATACTATAATGTAAACATATTTGAAATAAAACATTAACTCTATGCTATGCTTTTTAGCAATAAAAAGGTTCTGATGAACTAGTAAAAATATTTAGTTAACAGAAGAATTAATAATATAATTGCTCAATCTAAATTTGAGTACAAGAAAATAGTTCAATTGAATGTGTTTTCGAATTGTTTTAATATCTATTGGCTGTAGTATACAATTTTAATATACGAAATATTGTATAAAGGAAAATATACATTATTTCTGAAACAATTTCCTTTTAAAGTCTTTATTAATTTATATATCTTGATTGAAAATTACATGCCTATCTTAAATAAATATTTTTTAAATAATTAAGTATTGCTTTAATGAAATAAATAAGTATTGCCTTAATGAAAATATTGGGCTACTTGTAGTGGCTTGGAAGATATGAAGATTTAGAGAAAAATGCGTTTCGAATAAGAAAAACTAGAAAATATCTACTGTTTTGATGCGTTCGAGATATATCTGCCCTTTCACACATGTATGCCATTTCAAAAATATACGTTTACATTTCATCTGAAAAATCAAATTATCGAGCTATTGATTTCTTACAGTTTAAGTGAATAGAAATTTCTAAATACTTTGCAATAAATATTGAATTGAATGATCGTAATATTATTGATCATTAAATGAATTGATACTGGTGAAAACCATTCAAATTTTGAATACCAAGTTTGTTTGTTTTTCACCATTCTATTTTCTATAGTGTGTATAAAATTTTCAATCATTAAAATAAATATCCTTCATTATGGTATCTTTTTAATTCATTTTCTTTGGCAAGCAAACGTTCTAATTACCGTCGGAGATCTTATGCCTTCTTCAACTTTTAATTTTTATCACTTTTATGATTTTGGGGGGCATTTCGTTTATTTTCCTATATTAGAATAAATCAAATTTGAAATTTGGTATCGTGGTTTTAAAATATATTAATATCTAAAACAAAATTGATTATCCTGTAAAAATCTTTATATGTACACATTGTTATATGAGTTTTAAATGTTCTTTATTTTAATATTCGTTTTAGAGACTGAATGATTTAAGCAAATCAAATTTCCTTATTCCAAATTTTCCAAATCGTATCGTTGAAAAAAATTAGAAAATAGTCTTAGTTCTTTAATTTTTACCTATTTCATATTGTATTCAAAATTAACTTTCTATTATTCGAGATATATAAAGAAACAGTACTAATATAGAAAAAATTCGAACTTCAGGTTGAAAAATTTCTATGTTTCAGGCTTCCTCAATTCCAATTTTTTTTAATTACGTCTATCGATATCAGATTAAATGATAAATGAAAAACTATTAATTATTTGGATGAAATTCGATATACGAGTACACCTTTAGGCCAAAATTGTAAATTTGCCAAATTTTGAGAGATATCCATTCGGATAAAATTTGTCTGTCCAGCAGCTCCGAGCTGAATTGAACGAAATAATAAAGGAATTAAAAATGTGTAATGTTTTAAAAAACGAAGTATTAAAGATTTTAGTTCACAGGTTTATAACTAAAATAAATATGCATCAAACTTGCATCCGGAACCGTTTAAAGATCGGACATCTGCGTCTATAATTTCGCATATTTATGAATGCAGTAACTCAAAAATGCAATGGCCTAAATTAGGTTTAGTATGCGATTAACATTTATAGTTATATGCTGATCGAATCGAATCAAATCTTAATTGAATGGGAAATTGAATTAATCTTAATCGAATGGGAAAACAATCCCAAAATACATTTCCAATTTTTCTAATGTTCGTGTAAGTTCAAGCAAATTTCAATGAGTAATATTTTCTAATTTTTTTTCCTACTCCATGAATACGGAAACACCATCTCAAGCTACATTTAATAAAAATGCCAAATTCACGTCCAAGATCGATATTTTGAAAATATACTCTCACAATGACATTTACTTGATATACATGTATCGGTTTTCTTCACCTCAAAGCCACAACTGCCGTGTGTGGCAAACAGAAAATGTGTATCGCAGTTCTGATTTTATATCGGGGGATAGGCAGATCAGCTATCTCCTTTTATTAGTTTTCAGCCGAAAGTATTCTATTTATTAAAAAATAAATAAGAATGCTAATTTTGATTGAAAATTATTTACTTTACATCTTGTGGATGCATTTTTAGGGAGTATATTTCTACATATCTAGAGGGGAATGTTTCTTGATTCAGAGAAGACTCGGAACAATTAAAAATGAAATGTACGCTATTTTTATTTTAAATTGATCAGTGGCATTGATAATGGCTAATGGAATAATATAAAATGGGAAAAAAATCAGTTAATGCCATTCAAGATTAGATGACCTATATCTATCAATTAATCGGGGTTATTGCAATTTATGATCCCAAGGATCCAGAAAACAGTCATTAAGCAACTTGTAAAAAGCATGCTCTTATCTATATTTCGTAACAAATTTATATAAGTACATTGTAAAAAATTTAGCGAGTTTTAATAGGTTTTTAAAAGAAAAACATTGTTAAAACCACTTTCTATTTTATATAGGATCACTTATGCTATATGTCACAATATTATCAGAAATTTTAAAATGCTACGGCTGTAAAAGCAACATTGAGGCGTTTCTACGCTCCCATGTTCATCACATATTCGAATTTCTAGCCATTTAATACAACCCGAGTTTTAACTTAATTTAAAAATTTATTTAAAAGAAATGTTGAAATACTACACATATATCTACAAATGCGATGATTTATTGAGTAAAACCTTTCGGACGACATTTTATTGAACAATTTAGAAATGAGGTTACACGATTCTTTCATTTCCACGTTTTCACTGTGAGCATTTGTAGAGGCATTTAATGAGGGCATGTGAAATTATTTCAGACTAATGTGAGTCACTTGAAACGATTGCAAACAATTGACTGAATGTTTATATCATATTATGACTTATTTAAAATTGCATAGCACTTTTAGGTAATTAAAATTCAGAAAACTTGTGGATATATATATTTTTCTTTTTGCACTTTGATTTCACATCAAAATGTAATCCGCTTCCAAGATGTTGAAAAAAATCCATTTTAAGACGTATTAGTGTATTCACTAATCCTGTTCAATCGTGTTTACTTGCCTAGAGTTTTCCCAAAATGAAAAACTCTCCGTTGCGTCTGAATAGGTGTTTTCTGACACAAGGAACTTTGAAATTGATTAGTTGTTAACGGTTAAAAGTAAGATAATAATAATACCAATATACAGCACTAGTCTACTATCTTTCTATTTTAATTGAGTTAATATTTTATTTCCCTAATGTTTTGATCCTTTACGATTTCTATAGTAGTTCAAGTTAAGACGTATTTGATCTTTACTCCCTTAGGCAATGTAAACTTCAAAATTTAAAATAAACAAAATGATAATCTACGTCTTCTAAAACTCTTTTGGCATCAACGGCTCTTTAGATTTTACAAATGGATCAGTACATATGGCAACACAACCAATAAAATTATTATGTCAGACAATAACTGCAACTTTAATTTGAAATTCTGTAATTGTATCCCTTCCCCCTTTTACAAAAATAGATTATATTATTTAATAGCACTTTTTTCTTGTCACGTGAGAGTGATTTGTCTTCATTGATAATGATAGATTTTATTTAACTGAAACATTAGGAAATCCAAGCTATTTATCATTTAAAAAGCAAATTACTTAACAACATCTGTTTAAAATTTAATTCCTTACTTTATCTAATATAGATCAAATTATTATCATTACCTTATATTCATCATTATTACAATCACCATACATTACCTTACAATCATCTTTATTACCTTACATTATGCGACAAATTAGTTCTCTAGGGCTAGATCCAGCCCAATTAAAAATTTGAGGTTGACTTAACAATAAAGAAATATTCGGTTTGTATATTTGTATCAGTTTATTGCTTTATTTATTATTCTATAGTTGTGATCCTGGAGGAGATTTTGATGCTTAATCGTTGAGATGTGACTAATGTAGAATAATTAGAAAACCTAGAGTATTTTGAGAGTGTATTTTGTCCAAATCATTTATATCATCCAAATCATTTATAAATGATTTTGTCCAAATCATTTATAAATTTTTCATAGAGCTGCTAACGTAGTCATTAAATTTATTGAATTTTAGTTATTGAATTCTATTGCTTGTGGAAATACAGGTTGACATCTTTGTTTGATTTGGTACCAAATTTACCATATCTACACTTCACATGTGAAATTTCTCGTATATATGCAAATGTGAAATTTGTATAAATTGTATTTGTTTGTATTTCCAGGTCTATTCGATTTGTATTAAGGGATATAATTGCAGTGGATTGCTACGACTGATTTCTTAACAGTTTCAAATTTTCAACATCATTTTCGTCAATATGTCGAGTTGAAACCTTTTCGATAATATCCATATTATAATTATGACATATGGTAGCATAATGATGGTATGATTAGAAAATTTAATATTTTAAAGGATTAAATTGTTTTTAGGGAAGTTTTTGGGTAATCTTGTTTGAATTTTTACCTACTTTCACATGCAAAATATTTCCTATTTAGTTTTATCTCATATTAAAGACGCTAGAGAATGTGGTATTTTTAGAAAAACGTTTAACATAGTCCGCTATTAAAATGCAATAGCTTTTGTTCCTTTATTCCTTTCTCTTTTGATTATTTTACTAAAGAAGCTAAAACTCAAAAGGTCAGTTTTTTTTAAATGAAGATATGCAATCTTGCTAAGAGATAACGTTTTGGGACCATTAAGAATTCGATTCCCATTTCAATTGTTTTAATTGTGGCTAAATAGTTTGAATGTATTGAAACGCACTCAAACATTTTCCCTCGCAGTATAAGTTTATAAAGATCTCATTCTCAGAAGATATTCCACTCTAAGATGCTAAACAAAATAAACTAAACACTAATACAAACAAGAAGAGACAAGAATCAGCACTAAGTAAAAACATTCGTAATTGAATTGCTCGCTAAGAACAACAAAACCGCAAGCTTACACATCACAAGTAAGTTGAATAAAGGCGTAGACTTATAGGAAAATTTTAAACTTTCAATCATAAGTGCAAGTAGAAATGTTCCAATATTTATACATTTTTTTTTCTGATTTTATTTTAAAAAAAGGAATCTTACCCTTTGTCGTGGTGCTCGTGCAGGTGGGGGTGAAAGAGGCTGGATCGATGGGGGTGAAACAGGTTGAACCAATGGGGATAAAACAGGTTGAACCAATGGGGGTGAAACAGGCTGGATTGATGGGGGTGAAACAGGTTGAACCAATGGGGGTGAAACAGGTTGAACCAATGGGGGTGAAACAGACTGGTCCGATGAGGGTGAAACAGGTTCCGGAACTGGAGGCGACAAAGCTGCCGCAACTGGTGGTGGTAGGTCCGCTTCGACACCAATAACCTTCTGAAAAGGATAGCATTTTAATATACAGAATACCATTACTGTACAATACGAATGTATTCTTTTGCAGTTTGAGGCAAACAGAATATTTTTTCAGATTTTTTTTCCCCTTTAAATGATATTGTTCTTTAATATTTGCTCCACATTCTGATTATGTTTAGGTACTTTTAAAATTCTAACTGATATGACAGAAACACAGAAAAATGAATGGATGTAGTTTATTTGAATCAACGCGATAGCTGAATCGGAGTCCTCTTAATGGCATATAGTATGCTTCAACTTATTTTTAAAGAAGTAAAGTAAGAAATAGAAAAAAAAGACTTACTGTGCTGCTTCCTTTTTCTTTAATTCTTCTATGAAGATCTGCATTTTCTTCATTCAAATCGTTCACTTTCTGTTAAAGAGAAAAGAAAATTCGATTTAGCTTAAGTAATTAAATAAATATCAGCATCAGGAGTTTAATGAACTGTGCGCATATTCAGACAAAAGCAACGGTTAGGACAGCTTTGCAACATTTTTCTTTCAACACTTTTGTAAACTATCCACGCGTCAAAAAAGCTCAAAGCAACCCAATATATCCGATTCTTATTAGTATATTTATGTTTCATAGAAATATGACAATTTCATACAAATATTAATGAAAAGTACAATATATTATAGCAGTTCCACTACTAATCAAACAAGGCCGGCAACACTGATATGTAGATAAATCTAAAAGGAAATTGCAGAAAAAAATTTCTAGTATGAGAAGTTGAATGTTTATCCAGATTTTTAAAGGAATTTTTGAAAGTTGTATTAGTAAACCGATATATGAAATTTAAAAATTGATTCAGGAAGGGAATTATACTCTGTTTTATGCAAAATAGAAATTTTATTTAGGTTTAAATGAATGATCTTTTTGAACCAATTAAGTCAACAACTAGGAATACTTGTTCTTAAAATTGAAAACATAACGCGCTGATTAAAACTTGCAAGAGTAAATTTAGCATTAGCACCTTCAAAAAGGGTCGTCTTTAACTATATCATCTGTATGATTCAATTTTTCATGGATTTATTACTTGATTCAGTATCTTTAAAAACATTTTTTTTCCTTAAACGCGTGAAGTTTTACCTGTTCAAATCTTTAAAAAATGTTGGTCATGAAACTTGTTTTATGAACAAATGAATAATTTAAGATAGATCCAAGATGAGAAATATCACGCGCTGGGACAATTCTATGCATCTGTCACACTTTATATACTTCAAGTATGACTTAGAATTACCTTTGTTTAATGTAAACACTGGAGCATTAAATTTGAATTTATGTATTGAATGAAAGTTTCTAAAGAAATAATTAAATATTTAAAAGTATTAACCATAGAATTACCAAGACTAATTTTAATGGTTTTTATGATGTCATGCTTAAAATTAATATAATATACGTATTTAGAAGTTTCAGAATTCATAATATTGTATTGATCATTCATGAAAGGATAGACATCAGTACGTTTTTACTTTTATTTCTACGCCACTTTTAATCATTCCCTTGAAAAATTTGAATAACATTTTTTTTTTTCATTTGAAATTATAGTGATTGATCCAAATATTCGGCAGCTGTTAGAATGGAACTTATTTTATTCCGATTATGATTCAGTTTAGAATTAAAAGATCTAACTGGGTACAAATGCAAATACAAACAATTTTTCATGGGTTATTTATTAATAATTAATCATTTCAATTACATTTTTGTTGAATTATATTTTATTTACACCAACAAAAAATGTAAGTTATAATGATCAAAACCCCGTCAATTTGAGGGTTGTGGTATAACCAGGTATTTATTTAACATCAGTATTTTCAATGCGAAATCATCAAAACTTTTTGTACTTTTATTCTTTGGCACATAATTATATAAAGATACATGCAAACTATAATTTAAAAAAAAATAATACCAAGAATATTATACAAACTCTGCATTTTCTTTAAAAGCTAAGTATTATGGATAGGGAATATTTTTATTCCAAACTTTTTTCGCAGATTTCAAATTTCTAATTATGAAATACATTTCATAACTGAATATTAAAAAAGTTAAAGATTCCATAAACTGCCTGCTTTATTCTATAGGTTTCTGAAGATTTTAATAGCTATTATTTATTAAAACCAGGTATAATTTTCAAAAGCTTGCGAGGCTTTTAATTTGAATTCTAAAAGGATATAGAATTAGAGCAGAGTTCATATTACACATTCTTCACATCGAAATAAAACATTATGGAACAGAAAATTCAAATTAAAAAAAATATCACTGTTTATTGTTTACTGAAATTAGGTCTGGACAGATAAACGTAAAGACATTTCCATAAATTCTGAACATGTTTTCAAATGAAATATTATGCATGAGTTCAAAACTAAAAATTAGGTCTTTCGATTTTTTTTAAAAAAATAGGGTATTAAAATCACTAGCAAAAACTGATTTCATCCCTTCCAAAGACATATGAGCTCAATCACGTAATTAATATTTGCAAAAAAAACGTTTTTCAGTTATAATTTGATACTATATATAAAGTGAATGTTGAAACGCTATTTCCTTAAATTTTTGCATTTATTCTTTGTAATTCCAAAAATTTCACATACTTTATCTATTTAATATTTCCGATTAGTGCAGAAAAACCTATCATTTAACTAAATTATGAATTCGAAAATTTAATCAATTAAACAAAATTATGCATTGTAAATAAAGGTTAAAAGTCATTTCAGATGCGTATTATAAAACCTGAATCAAAATGATATTTGAGCCAACTGTATCTATGTTTAGTTTCATTTTTAAAGCCTTTTAGAGAGCCACTCTTGTCGTAAATCTACTTTAAAACAAGATTTAAACCACTAATTCATGTAAACTGAAAACTCTTCTATTCTTGATGTTTAAAAACCTTGCTAGTCGGTGTTTTTCATGCTAAATCGCGTTCCTTCCTTTTAACTATATAATCAACAATCAAATGTTTGATTATATTTCCGACATCTCCAAACTCAATCTTGAAAGAATGAAAATATTTTTTAAAGAATATTAAATAGTTTTAACGAATCGGCTTACATTTTGAAACATGTGCAAAAAATTGAAAATTGCCCTCAATTTAAGTTGAAATTGCATGATTTAAATGGAAATCTCTAAACTAAAATTGTTAGAATTGGAATGAAACATTCAAATGTTAACGCCAAAAATGTTCAACAGAACATTACAGTGTATTAGAATTTCACCGATTTCTATAATTACCACATGATTATAATAATTTCTTGATTCAATACTAAACTTGATTCAATACAAGCGCGTGACACTTGACAAAAATCTATCCTTGGGCAAAAACAGTAATTCAGAAAATAACTCAGTTTCTTACACAAAATCCACACCCAAAAATTACAAATGAGTATAAATATTTAAAACAGGCACAAAAAAATGTATGCGAAATGATTCAGTGTTGATCTATGCAAGAGAAAGCAGTTAAGCGACAATTAACCACATTTTATGAACCAACATTCTGTAAAAAACGCTCAAGGACACCAAGAAGTCAAAATTAAATTAATGGGATATTTTAATGATATATACACTGAAGTGACAAAAGTCATGGGATGACTTAATATCTTGTCGGTCCTCCTTTTTCACGGCGAAGTGCAACAACTCGACGTGTCATGGAGTCCACAAGTCGTTGGAAGTCCTCTGCAGGAATATTGAGCCATGCTGTCTGTATAGACGTCCATAATTGTGAAAGTGTGGATGGTGCAGGAGTTTGGGCACGAAAGGACCTTTCGATGATGTCCCGTAAATGCTCGATGTGATTCATATCGGGCGATCTAGGTGGCGAGATCATGCGCTGGAATTGTCCGGAATGTTCTTCAAACCAATCGCGAACAATTCTGGCCCGGTGACATGGCGCATTGTCATCCATAAAAATCCCATCGTTGTGTGGGTACGGGAAGTCCATAATTGGCTGCAAGTGATCTGCAAGCAGCTGAACAGATCCATTTCCAGTCAATGATCGGTTCAGTTTCACCAAAGAACCAAGTCCATGCCATGTAAAAACCGCCCACACCATTAAGCAGCCACCAGCAGCTTGAACAGTGCCTTGCTGACAGTTTGGGTCCATGGTTTCGTGGGGTCTGCGCCACACTCGAACTCTACCATCAGCTCATAACAACTGAAATCGTGACTCATCTGACCACGCCATGGTTTTCCACTGGTCTAGAGACCAGTCGATATGCTCACGAGCCCAGGAGATTCGCTGCAGGCGATGTCGTGCTGTCAGTAAAGGCACTCGAGGCGGTCTTCTGCTGTCATAGCCCAAGGAAGACAAATTTCGCCGCACAGTCCTATCGGGCACGTCCCTCATACGTCCCACATTGATTCCTGCAGTTATTTGACGAAGTGTTGCGTGTCTATTAACATTGACCATTCTACACAGACGTCGGTGGTCTCGGTCGTTAAGTGCAGGTGGTCGCTCACTGCGCTGTCTATGAAGGGATGTGATGCCTGAAATTTCATACTCTCGGCACAGTCTTGATACTGTGGATCTTGGAAAGTTGAGTTCACTAACGATATCCGCAATGAAATGACCCATGCGTCTAGCTCCAAAAAATATTCCACGTTCAAAGTCTGTTAATTCTCGTCGTGCCACCGTAAATCACGAAAAACCACATGAATAACTTGAACACAAATGAAAACTCTGGAAAACGAACTGCGCATTTATACTTTTTCGCTGAGATATTACTGCCATCTGTATATTTGCATATTGCTATCCCATGATTTTTGTCACACACACACATTATATATATATATATATATATATATATAAGGACGCATTACCGTAAGAGTTAAAATATCTTGAAAATTTCAACCCAACAATTTTTTAAAAAAAACTACAAAAAAATTACATGCGATGATTTTGAAAGCAACTCGCCCGATTCACAATGCAATTTATTGAAATATGCAAAACGCTAGATGAAACTGTGGGGAGTCTACAAGAATGTATAAAACACAAAGGACAGACACATTGAGCAAACTGGTGTAGGGTCCCCATCAGCATATGTCAGTTGGTGAATCAAGTGTGGCCAATCCTCAACCTATTTGAAACTGTGTCCAGCGTTTTGTTGTGTAAAATGGGCTAAAAATCTGCTGTGAACTTAAAGTTATGGAGCTTACTATGAATCTTTGCGTCCCATGCAGTTTGTTGTTTAGAATGCAAAATTGTCCTATTTCTTGTAATCAAAAAGAGGAATTTGAGTTGAAAAGAAAATAACAGTCATTTTAGCTGTCATATCAAACTTTTTATTTCCACATGTTCGGGGATCCAGCATAAAATAATTTTAAAGTCCTTCCACATGAGTTTATCATATAAGTTTAAAATGAAGATCAAAGGATGGCTGCGAGCATGTTAAGATAGGGATTCCAATGAGCACAATGAATCAGGGTATATTGTATAGATATATGTAGAACAATAGGAAATGACCGATAAGGCTTTTAAAATATTAGTCACTTCTGCTATAAAAATGGAACAAAATGCATTAATTCTATAAGCTATTGTGGAATTGAAATAATACAAGCGATAGAAGTATAATTAGAGCCTCTAATGACATCTGTAAAAATAGGTATAAATTGACGATATTTTTGAAGATGGTCAGCAAAGAGTTGCTGATAAATGATATTAGCAATGGTTTGTTTATATTTTTTCTATGATTCAATTATTGGATGCCGTAAGATATCCATGATAGTAAAAGAAATGAATATTCAGAACTATTTGTTCCTTCTTTAGATGCAGTTCTGAAAATAAACGAGTCATTCTCTCAAAGAATGATGGTCGAGCAGCCTGAAGCCATTGAAAGAATTGGCTGAGATTAAATGTATAATAGGGATGATGGAATTTTCAAATAATATTGGAGAGATAATATCCGACTTGTCATGTGCAGAAAAGGCACATTACATTCTACATTGACAAGTTAAAAACTGATACACCTATTTAATATAACGGAGATTCTAGACGATAAAAGTGCCACAACACAATGGGGCATGGACTCAACTAAAGTCTGAAGAAGTGCTTGAAGTAACTAGCACCATGAATTCTGCAAGTCTGTAGATAAACCCTTAAGATAACGAGGGGTGGAGATCTTTGAATAGCACGTTGCAAGAACTCCAAGATAGGCTCAATAATAATCATGTCTGGCAAATAATGTGACTAATGAAAGTGTTTCAAGTTAAAAGAGAGTTTCTAAAGCGACTCTATAGCAATTCTGGAAGTTTGGGGTGTCACATTGTCCTGTTTGAATTCCCCAAGTCCGTCGGAATGTATAATGCACATGAATGTAAGCAGGTGTTCAGACAAGGGACTCAAGCACGAGTCAAATGTCAGATTCGTGTCTAGACATATCAGGAGTACCAAAAAAATCTAAATGCCGAAATCCCATACCATCACAGAGTCTAACCAGCTTGAGCTGTGCCCTGTTAACATGTGCGATCCATGGATCATGAGGTTATCGTCCTGCCCGTACATAACCATACGCTCGATAAAATTTGATTCGAGACTCGTAAGACAACGCGTTTCCAGTCATTATCAGTCCAATGTCGGTGCTGAAGGATCCAGGCGAGGTGTGAAGCTTTGTGTTGTGCAGTCATCAAGAGTACACGAGTAGCCTTCTTCGAAATCTCACGTCGATGATGTTTCATTGTTGGTTCACACGCAGAGACTTGTTGATGCCCCAGCATTGAAATATGTAGTATTTTGAGGATGGGTAGCACTTTTATCATGTTTAATAATTCTCCTCAGTCATCGTTGGTCCCGTTTTTACACGATCTTTACCGGCTGCAATTTTGTCGGATATTTTATGCTTTACTGGATTCTCGATATTAACGGTATACACTCATGAAATAGTAGTTGGAAAAATCCCCATTCCATCGCTACCTAGGATATGGTATATCCCATCTCTCGAGCAATGACTATCATACCACATTCAAACATATTTAAATCCTTATAAACTGCAAGTGACCAATCTAAATTCTTCGCCCGACACTTGTTGTCATATATAGGCTTTGGCTACCGCAGCACCGTATTCTGATTGCTTCCATATCCTATTATTTGCATATCCATGCATTATTGCCTATCCTCTTTGGGCTTTTCATTGAATTTACAAACTTTGTACAAGCGATGTTCTAAATGCCCGTGAACATAATTGAAGAGTTGCATGCTGGACAGGATCACATTTTTAAATAGTACTCCATCATCCGGAACCATAGACTTTGCAACCATAGTCAAGTTTCGATAAAGTTACTTCTTGCCAAATTCTATAATACATGAAAAGCAAAATTTATAGAGAATCTTCAGAAAGAGTTTTGAGCATATCAATTTATATTATCTGGTGCAGATGAAGACTTCTGTACACTTTTGAAGCAGAATTTTACATATCATAACAGACCAAAACATAAAGCATTATTGGTTTGTTATACGAAGCGTCTTTTGCTTTTTGGAATTCTAAATTGGCTTTTACCCTTAAGATTTTATAGTTTTGGAATATATTTGTGCAATAATTATTTCTTGTGCCATCGAAAATCGAAGTTATATGGGTAGCTATACTTTGTAGAGATAATATAGGAACAGTATTTTTTAGCAATATTAAAAAAGAAAAGTGGATGTTCCAGATATCTAAAACCCTATTCTAAATTTGCTTATTGGAAAGCGAAAGGATGATAGAGTTCACATATTTCTCCCACGAGTCTCGTTTACTTCGTCTTTAGATCAGCTTTGAAATGTATTTTGCCTTTTTAAAGCTAATGAAGTTTTCTTTAGTGGGATAACTTATTCCAGGCTTTCATTTGCATCTTATATACTTTTTGAGTCTCGTTATTCCATCATAACATGCACTTCCTCTTAATTGCTTTAATTTGTAAAACTTCAACGTCAGCTGAAATTAATATAACCTGCGAAATACGGACAACAGCTGTATCTAAATATTATTAACAATTTTCTCTGTAATATGGCTAACGAAGGGAATTCGCCCCAGATATAAATTTGAAGCTGGTAGCATCAAATTTATATCTGGGAGAATCGAGAGTAGTGGAAGACTGGTGTCTTTTATTATCATATAATAGCAAGGATAAATGGTCAGTGTTATCCAAATCCTTATCCATTTTCAATGTAAAAAAGGGGTAGATGGATGAAACAATATTATAAGAACCAATGCAAGGAAACTATCTGTAGGTCCATGGCAGAATGTCTGTTCATCATTGTTTAATAGACAATGCTTATGATAACCCAAAATATGTTCTATATGACGACCTCTTCTGTTACTGTTACCCAGAGTTTACTGAGATAGTTTAAATCAAAAAGAATAATCGCAAGAAGATGAGAAACAAGATTATTTAGATTAAACTCACAACTTGCTTGTAAAGACAGCAAATGGTAATCAGTGGTTGCGTGTGGAGTCGTTCTGTGATAGGTTGCGACGTAGTGTTCAAGACCAATTGGACAACAAGACTCAGAAACCGAAATAATTAGAGCAACATTTCTGAAGCCCTTCCGGCTACACTGGTATTAAACCTATAAATTATGCATTAACTTTGTATCATTAGATTTAAGAAATGTTCATTGCTGGGCAATGTAAAATGATTTATTGGGATTAGTTATATCTTTGAGATCAGAATTTCTGATTCTCTCGATGACAGTTCCAAGAAACGAGTGTATCCATAAGTCTGTAGCAAAGAAGGAATCAAAAGTGTGAAGGAACAAAAATACTAATTGCTTTTTGATGAGAGTAGTGGAGTGGCACTCTCGGATATTGAATCCTCCTCAGATAAGTTCTCTGAGTGAATCATCACATTTTATATCTTCAATATTGTCTTTCATTATAAAGTCTTGCAAAAATTATATTTGTTTTGAAATTGTACGGATGTATCTTTGACTTTCTTGGCTGCATCTAATAAAGACGTTCTTACTCTCAAATTTCTTTCCTCTTCTGTCTTTTATTGTTTAAGCCCTTAGAAGATATAGTCGGATTGGAGTTCTTAACTTTTGATAAAGAGGAATATTCTGGATCCGGACCAAGTAATTCTGTTGAGAAATTTTACTGGAAGAGGATGCCATTTGAGATGACATAGAAATATCAGTAGGGCGAGGTATATTGCTTTTATTAGGCACATAAAATACCTTAGTTGGGATTGTTTTACAAAAACAAAAATTTGGGCATGCTAGGACAGAAACGAGAGAAACAGCGAGAAATTTGGCAGCGTCAATAGCAGGATTTTACTATTTTGCATACTCGTAATACAATGAAATCGTAAAATCAAATTACCTCTTGCAACTCCTCAATGTAGGACTCTCTCTCTCTACTCGACTCTTTCAGAGCCCAAATTTGTCTCTCCATATCTGCCATCCTTTCTACCAGCCTTAAATGCGCCTGAAATCAAGAAAAGAATTTAATTTTTTTTTGTTAAGACAGTGCAAATTCAAGCGACTTAATGAACATAGCTATAAGGAAAATTATTTCTAAACACTGAGTTTAAAGAATTAAATTACATCAAGAAGCATATTTTATTTAAGGGATGTCATTTGAAGTAAAATTGCTATTTTACAACTGCTTGTATACAAAAGTATAAATTTTAGATAATTTTTGCACGATATGCGATATATTTTTAGAAAATTTTTCCCAAGGTTTCGATTTTTATTCAAACATTTCCCAACAAAAGAAAATGAACCGAATTTCGTATAATTTAATAAGTAAAATAATTTATATACTTGAAGCAACAATTTCAGAATAAATTAAAATTCTTGAAAAATCCAGAGAAAAAATAGATTTGTGAAATCAATGCAATTTTACACTTTGAGACTATCTGCACGGTAGCAAATTTCAAAATGTTATTTTTAATATTTTAGAAGTCCGTTCAGAAAATGAGTTTTTTTTTCAAAGATCGCAATCAGGCGAAGGAATTTAAGAACTGTTATCGATTTTCAACCAGAAAAGATTTTTCTTCAAGATTCTTGAGATATTTTTATATTCCTTTTATTTTGAGCAATCTGTTGATCACCATACATCAGAAGATTTTGATACTTTATTTTTTTTAGCTTGGACATATGATCTCAAATCTGTAAATATTAATTAATAATTATAATATGTATTGAATAATTAAGTTTTATGTTATAATTTAAATAATCAAAAACAATAATCAAAATTACCAAAATTTGAAAAAAAAATACTAAAAAACAAGGAGACAAAGTGATATCCTCCAATTTGAAAAAAAAAATAAAATGTAAAGACATAGAAAATGACCATTGAGCTGAGATATAAATGAGGGGAATTAGTCACTTGATTCGTCTCGTAATAAGCATACCCAACATGAGTCATGTGACTCTTGGCGAATCTTAGTGCAAAAGTACCATTTTCGGCTGTATAAGGCAAATGTTTCCCTGCAAACCAATCTGTTGCGCAACCTTTCGATTCTCGGCATTAGAGATAACCAGAATAATATTTCCCGATTTTTTTTCGAAATTTAAACAATACTTATTAAGCCTAATGTCAGTAGTTGATTAAAATCATTTATACATTTTTTACTTTATTTTTTGTTTTAATTAAAAATGATTATTTTTCTTCTTGAAATAAATATTTTATATCTCATTTACCTGAAAACATCTTAATTTTACATTACGTGTTCAAATATTTTCTATTGTCTCAAACAGATCAATTAAAAATACAGATTATAAAATTGATTCAAATCTTTGGCCAAATACTGTATATATGCATATATCAATACTATATTTTATTATAGGTGGAAATAATAGATTTAACTATATATTAGAGATTTATTTTATAATTGTTATTTGGTATTGCAATTATTTTTTTAAGTATTAATAGTGTTACGAAACTTTTTCTAATACCAATTATCTGTTGATTCTTTGTATAAAATACTTCTAAAAAATCATTTACCACCCTCCTAAAAATAGATAATATATTACTTATTTCTGAAAAGAGAATACTTAATTATCGTAATTCTAAAAATTTATTCTAAAAACCGTTCATTTTAGTAATTTTAGTGAATTTAGTCGCACAATTATGTTTAAGAAATTTCCTAAATCTTTGTTGATTTAATGTAAAACCAACTTATTACTATTAGTATATAGATGTAATCTAATTTTAAATTATTAAATTTTGATGAAAGTTGAACTTTGATAATGGTAAATAAATTCTTTTATATTAGTTTTATAAACTTTTCGATTAGTATCATATTTAAATATTTTTTGTAAGAATAAAAGTCAATCCCTGACTAATAGATATTAACACATCTTCGTTTACAGTACAATAGAATTCTAGTATTTATTGTAAAAAAAGACTCATCATATTGGAAATAAGGAACTTTATTTGCCTTAAATTCATAACAATCATTAATGGTTCAATAATATTTTTATATATTCTTGCACTTGCTTGATTGCAAGCTTGATGCCATATTTTTATACAAAATTATTACTATTAGTATATAGTAATAATTCTTTTCCTTGATAATGATTTGTAGATCTTTGTATCAGTATGAAATTTTGTTCTTCTGAATTTTCGATAGGAGCTACGCCTTCTTAGAAAAGAAACATATCAAAAAGAATTTGCTTTTCTTGATTGAAAAGGATTCAACAGATCAACAGATTGAATATTTTCGATTTAAAATTTGATAATATTCCTTAAAACACGTATTTTTTCAAAGAAACACAATCATTCATGGTTGCATAGTAAATTATTGAAATAAAATTCTTCAAGGAGTCCATAATTTTTTATAAAAAAATTAAGAAACCCGAGTTACTCCCCTCTTCCAAATTAGCATTTGACATTTTGCAATGAAGAATTTAATACATAACTTGGTCTATTGCTTTAAATTCCTTCTATTCCCAAACCATGTCTTTTAAAGCAGAATAACGTTATTCTTCCTTTGAATCTTCTTATTGCCTGTTGCTTTCATAATAACAATTGTTCTATTTAAAAATATTATCATTCTAACTAGCTGAAAAAATAATTACAACAACTTTGGTTCATTTAAAATATGTAAAGCCTTCAACATATTTTTATGCGTGCGTTTAAAGTCAGTTTCCCAAAGTAAATCCTAATTTTTATGCTTTAGTATTGTTATATATTCTTTATTAACAATAAATAAAGAAGCAATAGATCATTACTATCTCAAAATTAATTTTAATTAAACATTTGAGTTTTCATTTTACAAAATATTACATTTAATTCGGATTCATAATTAAAATTTAATTGATGTTTCCAATTGTCTATATACATCAAATACTTCCTTTTGGGACTTTATACCGAATAACTTTAACCCGTATTTCAATATGTATATATTAGCCATGAATGAAGCTCCAATTATATTTTTCAATTTCAACATATAAATATGAATTTAATTGAGTGAAAATTTTATAGTTATCTAAGTCTATGTTAATTATTTTTAGTTTCAAAATTCATTATTAAAATGAAAACAGATATTCTTTCATAGATTTTTAACTTAAAAACCTTCAATGTCATGTATTATGTTTTCGTATTATGATTTTCATCCCCAATTTCTTATAAATTAAACAAAAATGCCTACCTACACAAACATCTAGAAATTTAGAACCTATTTATACCATGAAAAGTGGATGATAATGTTCAATGCATTTTAACAAAGTATCTCAATTTTCATTCTTTGCGTTGCACTTGAATAATTTAAATTTGATTAAAACTATGCAAATTTAATTAAAATATTTATGGCACAGGTGATCCAGTCCATTAGAATTTATTTACTTTGGAAAATTGACGTTTTATCCAAAATTCAAATTTGAACAATTTTTGAGATAAATCAGTAAACTGATTAACATTGTATACAATACCTTGTTCTGGTATTTTATTTTGATTTGATGTATTCTATTTATTTGCAAAAAGTTACTTTGTATTTTCATAACCGTTTATATATTTCTCAGTTTGGAAATGTTACCTTATGTTTGGCAAATTTTCTTCCTTTGTGAATACAGTGAAACTTGACTAGTAACATTATAATTTAATATGTATCCAACTTAATTTACGGACGAACCAAAATTTAATCCCAAACACATCCGATTTCACTTTAACAAATTCTTAGAAAAAGACATATGCAATCATAAACTAAAAGCTCAAATAATTTTTAACACATAATATCTGGAGGATCCGAAGTTATAATCGTGATAAGAACAATAAATAAAATCCTAAGAAATTCACATTAAGTTCGCATAAATAGGTAAAATTCGGATAAGAATTTTTATAGATTTGATAAAATGTAACTATCATGGAATAAAGGTAAAGATTGAACTTATCATACTTACAGTGGATGAAAAAAAAGGTTTCCGTACGGTCACTAAATTAAAGGATAAATGAGCATAATTTGTAAAGTATTGCATTTTTTCTTTAAATATTGTCTATATGAATTTAGTATAAGTCCATAGAAAGAGAATTTTATAAATTTTCATTTTTATAAAACGAGAAAAGCATATTATTGGCAATATCTTAGGTAAATTGAAAATTGCAGTGCAAAAAAAGTTTCCGTACGCTTTATGTAAATTCTTTCTGACGTGTTTAAAACAGGCCCGCAGTAAATCTTTAAAGTTAGAAAGTTAATCACTGATAAGAAAACAACATATTGACAAGTTTGTTCTTGATCGTCTCAAAATCTAAGTTCCCAGAGCTACTTATGAATTAGTGATTAAATTGCGAAAAGATGGATTATCCAAGAAAAGTATTAGCGAAATGACTAAAATATCGAAGTCTACTGTGCAATATATCATTGAAAGATATCGTACTTGAGGATATTCATTTACTTGAGGATAGAAATCGATCCGGGAGGCCGTCCAAATTAAATCGCATGCATAAAAGAAAGTTCATACACCAAGTTCAAGAAAATCCACGAATTAGTGCCCCGCAGTTGGCAGATGATTTAATGTATAGTTACAACATTAAAGTATCAACTCAAACCGTGTGAAATGTCATTAAAAAAGTGGTTATCATGGACGTGCTGCCTGGAAGAAATCCTATATAAGTTTGTAAAGCACCTCGAGTTTGCAAAGAAGCATGTAAGCAAGCCATTATCTTTTTGGGAATCCATTCTTTTTAGCGATGAATCAAAATTTAACATTCATGGATCAGATGGCCGAGTTACGGTGTGGAAAAACCAAACGAACAAAGGCTAACTAAGAATTTAAGCGGAACTGTGAAGCACGGTGGTGGCGGTGTTATGGCGTGGGGTGCTTCTGGGGTTGGAAATTTGCAATTAATCGTGGGAAATATGGATCGATATGGATAACAGGATATTCTTAAACAAAATGTGTAATCCAGCGCAGAGAAACTATCTCTTGGAACTGGATTTACTTTTCAGCAGAAAAACGATCCTAAATACACCTCTAAGGTTTGCCAAGAGTTGTGCCTTTACTATCTTAAATAACAACTTCATAGCCCTCCACAGTCACCCGATTTAAACCCCATCGAACATTTGTGGGAAGAAATTGACCGACAACTTAAAAAATATGACATAAAAAACAGAGTTGAACTTAAAAGTGCCATTAGTAGCATTTGGAGTAATATTTCTTCAGAAACAACAACAAAAAAAACTTGTAGGGGAAATGCCAAAACGTCTAAGAGAGGTGATAAAGACCAAAGGAGGGCCCATTGACCATTAAATGAGAACCGTACGGATACTTTTTGTTCCATGTTTATGGCATTTTTGAGTTTTTAAAATTTATATTTTAATTTTGTCAGTATTATCATCCTTTTAATATGAATAAATATTAAATAATATTAGTTTAAACTAATTTTTAAGTTTTCATTTTTATCATTATGAATTTTGTGTGACAAAATAAACTTTGATTTTCTTTCGTATTTGCGTACGGAGACTTTTTATACCCACTGTAAATATAAACTTACTTTATGTTTAGCCTAAGCATAGGATGTAGTTATTTTTCAACAAATTTAATCAATCAAAATTAACTACAGCTTTTCATTTTGCAGCAAGTAAGTTCTATTTGCTTTGATATTATATTTGTGGAAAAACCTTTTATAGGATAAGCTGTGGTTAGCTTAAAATTCAGATCGTAATTAACATTTTGATCAAAACATTAACATTATGTAAACAGCATGTGCAAATAAACAAATGGCTAAAAGAAAAAATGACTACAAAAGCGATTAACATCAAAGAGCAAATAAAATCTCAGTTTCTTTATAAAAGGCAGAAATTTAGATGCCTGTCTTGACCAAATAAAAGAATGGATGAAAACTATCGAAATTAAAATGTTAAGAATCTCAATAAAATCATGGCTTAATAATCTCTTAAAACCCGCCTTAAAATACTCTAGCTACGACAGAATTTTTTGGAGGAGAAGGGGGTGATTCTGAGAAAAGTAAATATTTGTGAATAAGCCCTAAATTATCAATTCTTAATCGGATTATGATAATATACAACAATTTGAAGAATTTTCTGGGGCAATCAAAGGTTTTTACATTGTACAATTTTTTTTTGCCCTACTTAAATTTCATCGATATTGTTTGTTTCGAAAAATCACTTTTTCGAAAATATGTCTACAGTTCAACAAAGGGATGAAGAGGAGTTGCACGTGAAGTTCATTTGTGTATTTCGCAGAAATGTTCTCCTTTCCCTGGTTATCAACACGAACAGGGATACAAGATAATAAATTAGTGGTCATTATAAAGTGCACTATGGTGTAGACATTGTCTTTTAAATATGAATGGATTATCTAGATTTAAGATATGGACAGGTTCAAGAGAGTAATAGTAATAGCTTTTTTTAAACCTTTATTTCTCACAAATAGAAAGGCAAGTTAAATGATAATTTGGAAATAAATATTAAGTAAAATGCATGATGTTTCAAATTTATAAATTTACTACTACATATAAAGGGTGCAGCAACATCTTCACTGTACCTCCAATCCTTAAAACCCAGCATTTTATCAAAAAAATGCGTAGATGAGAATTAAAAATGAAGCTAACAAGGCTAGATAGTCTTTTGGGTAGTTTTAGAAAAGATATTTGAAAGGTACGTTTAATTCTAACAATGATAGGACATGGATAAAATTGTGGATCTTCTGAATGGCATCTGGACACAATAAAAATACACCCATTATCAAAAAGTACAGGAAGGACGGTATTGATTTCAGATGATTTTCCATGATGAGAACAGTTGTTTCAAATTCGAAAGAAATACCATATAGAGAGCATATACCATCTCCTTAATTCCAAAAGATATGTGCTGATCGTAGAAGATATTAAAGCATCATTACGCAGCTGATGGAGTTATTTACGTAGTTCAAATGTGGAAAGTTGAAAAATTCACAACGCATCTGGGATTCAATTCAGAATTGGTAAAACTTCGATAAATACCTGTTAGACAGGCGAGATTAATACTCAAGCTGTACTGAACAAAAGTCATAAACATTAAGCGACCGCAAACGATTAAGTAAAAAAAAAGCGCGAAGAATAAAAACAATATCAACCAATAGGATAAACATTTTTTCTACTGATCCTTGATAATTACAAAATACCCTTAAGAACAAACGTTGTTTTTGGATGCAGAAGACTTAAGCCAGATATGCATATTATTTTCAGAAAAGAAAACCAAATGTTGCAATTATACTAAGCCGTCAAGTTAATAGCTGTCTGTCATTGTCTTTCAGTGAATGTGACATAGACAGAAGGAATTTGATATTTAAAATCAAAGCAACTCTGAAACCGTTACACTGCGGTACTGACTTTTTGGCAGTAAATATCATAATGCATATTAAATATCGAGCTAAATAATATTAAGATTTTCTAAAAAAGTATTATGCTGAGGGCTGGAATTAAATTGCAAGTTGGTTCATGTTTTTAACCTTGATTTTATTTTTCGATCCTCGTGAATTTCTTAATGTATTGAGAGATTAATTCGTTTCAAAAACTGATTTTAAAAATTTGATTTTTCGAAATCAACTACCGCATTGATCAAAATCGTAGGTTAAAATTTCAGAATTTTCAGAATAAAGCTTTTTTTTTGCAAGAATTTATATGTTTTTTTAATAAAGACAGTTTTTAAAAATTGTTCAAAACATTGACCTGAAACTCTTAATAGGTTTTCCTAAATACTTATACCCGGATAAATAATCGTTTATTTAAAAACGGAATTTGGGACTAAAATACCATTCCCTAACTAATATTTAGCCGCTATCATATTCGAGCTTCAAAAATTAGTCGAATATTGTTTTTAAAAAATAAATGTAATTTTTAGCACGTGTCCGTATAAAATGAAATATTATAGTTTCTAAGAAGTGAATGAAATGAAAAGTTTATGATCTTTTGCAGTGATTACATTATTTAAAGAAATCTGCTTTATTTATCCCTTTAACGAGCACAAGCTGTTTACATTCAAAATTTTCATTTTACGTTATATCTGGAAATAATAAGCTCATTTATGACCAAAAAAAGTATTTTTGTTCAAATTTTGTTGTTGTGGCTGTAGTTATTACAGGGGTGGAAACACATATTTTCCACCGTCCAAAACAAGCAATGACATTTTACTGACTTATTCAATGGAAAATTATGAAATATAAATAAATTCGCAAGTAAATATGATTTTTGTAAAAATATTTATCATTAGTTATTTCAAAATTTAAAATGTATTAATTACACATGAAATAAATGGTAGAAAATCCAAATGTAATGCAAATTACCAAATGTATTATTTTTAACTATTCTGGTGAAACAACATAACAAGGAGCTGAACACAAAGTAACATTACATGTTGAATATGACACTTTTGTCCGTTTCTGGGTAGTTTTGGAGTAGTTTACAATATTTGAAAAGCATTTTAAGACGGTGGTAAGATATTTACCTCAGCCTTAAAAAGGGTTAATGCATCTGTGAATCTTGAATAGAAGTGCATGCGTTAAAAAGGTCTAAAGGAAATAATTATTCATGATTTAACTTGAGACAAATTCTCTAATAAATTAAGAATGTTTAGCTTTTATATATATATCCTTTGCTCTATAAATCATATCTAATAAAATATTCTTTAGACACTAATACTTTAAAAAAGTTTTGCACTGAATTTAACTAAATCACTTATGAAAAACTGCTAATTAAAGAAAAATAATGATTATCACTAGCATAAAATAAAATCAAGCAATTAAATCATTTCATTGAACACCTCAAAGATGATTCTCTAATCACCACCTAGACCGATTGTACTATGATTATGAAATGGTGATTATTCTAAACTATTTAATTAAAAATTTAAATATCGATCAGAATTGAGACAGAAACACTCCTTTTTGTAAAATATCAAATTTCCCAGAGTATTTAGATGATTCAGATTTCTTAGGTCCAAAAGACTGCATAAAATTAACACTCCATAATTTCTGAAGTACATTTATAGATCAAGAATATAAATCAAGATAATTAGTCAAGGTAGGTAGTCATTTAAGTCATCTAAATCTTTTTGATAGTAATACTTTTAAAAACATTTGTGAGGAATCAGAAGAATTGAATTTTTTAAGGTATTACATAAATAATGAAAATTAATCTGTAGGGCAACATATTTTTTATATCATTTGCCAATTAATCGATTGCCCTTGAAAATAGAAATTATACAGGAGCTCGCTAGAAACGAGATGCATAGTGACCAGAATGGTTTAAGTCTCTATGATAGTGTGGACGAATTATAGGAGTATCAAAATGCGACGTTTCTAAATATTTTGCTGTATAATCTATATAAATAAGAGACAAGTTATATGAAATATATATTTGAACATTTTAGCTAGCATTAATATTAGTGAACCGATTGTTTGCTAACAGCGGCTAGTAATTAATAAAGACAAAATCATCCCTAAATGTCAGTTTGTAAAGGCCGATCAATAGAAGCAGCTGATGAAACTATGATCGTACGAACATTTTCGAATGAAAACAATGTTTTTGAAGGATTGCTTGAAAATTGAATTTAAATATAATTTTCGTAAATCAGATACAATTAATTGGTATCTGAGCTAAATCCACAATTTTGTCATTGGATATAATTCATGATGTTCTTTTTATTAAAATGCAGTCAGACTTTTACCTAAACAATTTTTGCAGAGGAGAGGGTAATTTCTTTTAATATTTTGTGCTTATTCCTATTTTATTATTTTCTAATTAAGAGTCTTTTCAAAAACTTTTTTATTATCATTTTCCATGATGGAATGCAAAATTATTGTTCCAAGATTGCATGCAAGATGGAATGTAAAATTAATGCAAAAGATTATGAAACTCGTTAGCCTCCTTTTATTTATGATCCAATGATCAGTTTTGTAAAATGACAATCCTTTATATACTAGAAGGGCAAATTATAGTAAATATTAAAGATGGTAGATTGATTGGTAGTCTTTAGTTACTATTCTCAATATTTGAAACTCAATTTCCTTATTAGTCAAATTTTTCTATTCCTTTAAATATTTCAAAAGAATTTTCTAAATACTAACTAGCTTTTTTTCTTTCTTAGAAAGCTTAAGTGTATTATTTAAAAATATCCAGGTTATCGTATACCTCCCATAATAGTCTTTCCTTTCATAACAAAGGAAACCCATCAACTCCATCAAATCGACAATATATCGTTCGAATTTTATTATAATCGACAGTAGCAAATGTTAAGTTTCTAATTCTACATTTACTCACCCGTCAACACATTGCGCGGTATTTCCCACCGCTTTGCATTGAAGAATTGTTTTTAAGCCAGCCCTCTCAGTTCAGGGAAATGGGCTATAACACCGTGATTTCATTGCATTGACCGATTTTAAAATTAGCATGCTACTATATTAGGGAATATGCATGTTGCGTAAAGAGAATTGTAGAGCTTTTTTCCCCCGATTCTTTAAAAAGCCGCTTTTAACTGAGCATTCTTAATCCTTACACTTACCTCTTAAATGCGAAAAGATAAAAGTCCGATTATTATTCCATAGGTACGGGTAATTTTAATAATTTCATTTTAAAATTACTTTAACTAAACACTTAATATTTTTATAGAAATATATAAAACAAATATAAACTACAAAATGAAAATTAAATTTTTCAGGAAAATTTCCAGATTTTTCTGTTTAAAATTTTAATGAAGAGGAATATAAATAAAACCAAATATGAGAAACCAGTACAGAATAGAAAAGTTTGAAAATAAAGCCTTATTTAGAATTTAAAATGGATCCAAAATAAAATTGGATAAAATGTATAAAATATGGATAAACTTTTGAATGTTAAATATTATTTTCATAAGTGAACATAATCTTTTCAACAAATAAGATAGATTTTCTAGAAAAAGAATCAACGGTTGTATCATGGAATTCTAATCGAATATTAGAAACCAATTTAAGCTATCTTTTATATTCGCATAGAAAAAGTCTTTAGCAATAATATCTAAGGCCTTCAATAATTTCCAATTGAAATTAGTTAGGTTTCAAAAACCATGTTATATCTATGGAGGGAATAAATTTATTAACCCTTGCACTCCAAAAATTAATCAAATGCTAAATTATGTACCCAATACTAAGATTTTTTTATAGCTAAGAAAAATATACGTAATTCTTTTAAGTCAAATTTCTTTGAAAAATTAATCTACATCTCAAACATTATGTAGGCGTTTTTAACAATTAAATTTGAAAAATAAATAAATAGAAAGTCAAAATGATGCCCAATCTTGAATAGTGAGTCAGAGGCATCATCGGAGTGCAAAGGGTTAAAATAAATTCAGAAGATTATATAAACAAGTGAAATGCGGACGTTAAAAGTTCTCCTTAAAACCTAATTGAAACTTTGAAGTTCAGCTTAAGCTCACATTTAAATGCGGATAGAATTTATAAAATTAAAATTCAAGCACTAAATATAAAATATGGGGCATATTTTCTAACATAATTCTATAAATTGTGCCATGAATAAGTGATTAATCAAGAGATCATTTCCTCTCTATATCTTGATTTATTAAAAGCATTTTTGAAATTAACTATTCGGTAATAAAACTAAAGGAATTTTTCAAGTGGAAATTCTGAATATTTTAAATAATACTGAAGAAAGTCTTACCTGGCCATGGATGGATTCATCGGCAAAATGCACTCTTCTTCCCTCAGCGCCTTCTAAAAGAAAAAATAAACTTTTATTATTCAACTTATTTTAGAATGACAAAAAATATACATTGTCTTCTATTTCCATATCCAAACACAATTGAGAAAATGAAAGCAATTTTTATAAATGCATAAACTTATGTTTTTGTGTTGTTGTTGTTGTGTCAAATGGCACTTGTCATGGACAAGCCCGCTGCTGACCCAGCAGCAGATTTAAGCCGAATGAAGCGTCTCTTGTATTTCAATAGCGCCAACTAGGGCCAAGAGTACGACTTTGATACACACTCACCACATTCGCTTGCACAACCCCTTTTTACAGGGGTGCACATTCACACACCTCACAGATAGCACACAGAAGAACAACCATGCCCGAACCGGGACTCGAACCCGGGACTTCCAGAACACGAGGAAGACGCGCTACCTCTGTGCCAGCAAGCCGGCCCTTATGTTTTTAATTGGCATAAATGAAAATCCTCCAAAAGCATTCAGAACGATATTTTCCACTTACGGATTTTTTATCACTATATCCGAACATCACAATTTTGAACGACAACAATATATTATGATGAAAATTTGTTCCTTTAGTTTTTATTTAGTTACCAATTTAATCCATTTCAACTACAGCCACAATTGTTCACGCTCAAAATTCCTTTCATGCTTCAGTGGAATTATATATATAACTTAAATTATATTGCATTATCAGTTTAGAGGGTAGGACTCCAAATGCGTTTTTTAATACTGAATATTTTTTTAACATGAAGAAGCCTTCATGTAAAGCGCATTTGGAAATATATCTAATTTTATGCCGCTTCATCATACAAAGCAAAAATTTAAATAGACCTGTTGGGAAAAACACTTCGTTCAATTCAACGTAAATGGAACGTTTTATGCATCGTAAATCTTCAAAATTACAACTGAAAATAATCATGGGTATTTCGAGATTTTATAACGGACCGTTTTTATTTATATTTCAAATTGGTTTTTCGTCATTTAAAAAGAAAATATTTTTATTTGCTCTAGCATTCGGTTTTAGTTTGAAAGCTAAAAAAGTTATGTTTATAATTCCTAGTTCATAATTATAAATAACCACATGAAAGAAAAGCAATTTTGGAAAAATGAAACGCTCAAATTGTAATAAGAGAAGAAAATTCTATAGTAGTTCATTTTCATCACGAATCTTAGTGAAATAAAAAAAAAATTAAAATGTACTCGTTGATTCATATTATAAAATCATGTGTAGCAAAATTAATTTTATCTACTCTTTAATTTTAAAAAAGGTTCGTGACCTATATAATTCGTACATTTCTAGAATCGGTTAAATGATAACGATACGAGGCAAAAATTGAAAACCTGTTTAATTTTTGATGCAAAATTTACAAAATTTAGACAAAATTTTATCTTTGGGATAAGGATCGAAAGCAAATTAGATCTTTGTCTTCTTAAATATCCCGTTTTTTGTTGCCGATTGATGGACAATTGATTTAACCTGCCAAAATAATTTTTTCTGGATTCCAAAAAGTATTTATGTGAAAGATTATTCAAAAAATTGATTTTTTGGAAAGCTACATTATTTAATCAATTATAAAAGATAAGCGATAATAACGTACGAAGTAATAAGGGTGTTCTTCGAAATAGACTAAGAAGGCAAATCGTTTTATTTCGTAAGGCATAAAACCTTTGTTTTCATCTCTGATAATTCCGTCTCAAAGTATTTAGCTTATACCGTCTTCTCAAAGCTATCTGAGTTTGGAACAAATACTGTTAAATTGGAACAAAACCTTCCAATTCCGGACTTCGTCTAATCCATTAGAGCCGGATTCGAATTTAGAACACTTTTCCCAAAGCTGAGTCATTAGCATCAGAATTATCTCAGCATCTATAGGATAACGGGCTGGTCAAGTGCTATCTCTAAGAGGCGAAACTTGCTGCACTAAGATTCGGATTGCAAAGAGAAAGCACTCGGTCACATTCAACTTATCTTACTCTTCTGTACACATTCATTCTTTATAGATTCCATGAAATTGCATGAAATGTTCTGGAAAGCGTCTTCATTCGCAATCGGTACATCGACGAAATTCCAGCAGTTTCTGAAACTTTTGTTTTCGTCGCCAAGTAACCAAATGATTGCCAGCGGACCTTAATTTGATATCCCTCCAATACCCATTACTATTTAACACCGACTACCTTATTTATCAGAAGACTTGCAAAGCGCGAGAGCTATATTTAGAAAAAAGCTACTATCATTATCTGCCTCGGTAAAAATGATAACATTTCAATAAAAATTTAGATACAGAATCCACTATCACGGAAAAAATTAAATCAAATTCATGCAGTAAAAATATAAAATTTTAGCAATATTTCCAAGAATAAAACTGAAACTGTTACAGCTTTAATATGTTTCATTAAATAAGTCAATGAAGCTCGTTTATTAAGAATTATAACTAAATTTTACCTTCAGGCTCTCCTCCTCTGCGCTGGCTCACCTGTAATAGAAAAAGAAGGCATTGATTTCAACAAATTATGCATAAATATTATGCATGCTTTCCATTTAATAAACAAGCGCAACAGAAATGTAACGAATTGAACATTACTATTTGGATATTGTATCGAAAACTGGTTATACAACAAACTGGTAAAATTGGTAAAATCACTTAATAAAGTCCACGTTTTTTTAAAAATTCTTTAGAATAATACTTAATTTTCTGAATGCGTTCGTAGGGGAGATAGTTAATGCAAATACAGAATTTAAACCCTTTTCAAAAACTTTGCAATTATTTTAGATAAAAAAAATTCATGAAGTATTATTTGCTTAGCATTTCTAGATTTTATGCAGAAAATATAAATTTATTCAAATCATGAGTAATATGATTTAGGCAAATTCTTCAGAAATAATTATTTTGTAGAGAAAATTTTCAAGTTTCAAATATCTTACGCCAGTTTGCATTTCGTTTCTTTGTCTGGAGACACGTTTATTATTTGGTCTGATTTCGCTGGGATTGCATACGCATTAACTGTCCTGCTATTAAGTAGGATAATTCTAGATTGTTTTGCTGAATTATATAACCGTTCTTTTCTTTAGTGCAAGATTTTCATGTTAGTCTTGCACTAAAATTGTAGCATTTGATTTTAGAAACTTTTCTTGCAGGGCAATGTAAATGGGTTTATAGGAATTAATTATATCTTTAAAATCAAAACTTTTCTGATTCTCTCTACGACAGTTCCAAGAAACAAGTGTATCCTTAAGTAGGTGGCAGAGAAGGAAGAAAATGATAAAAAAATTACTAACTTCTCTTTGTTGAGAGGAATGGAGTAATACTCTCAGACATTGAATCATCCTCTGATAAGTTCTACTTGTTTGAATCATAACATTTTACATTATTAATATTGGTTTTTTGAATTAAAAATATTTCAAAGATTCTCTTCAATTGTTTGAATGCATATCTTTGCCTTTCTCGGGAGCATCTAACTGAGATTGCTTTATCTTTTTTTCCTCTTTGGTCTTTTTTGATTACTTCAATTTTTAGAAGTGATGCTTGGGACATAGTTTTTAAATTTTGATAAAGATAAATGGTCCGGATTAAGGCCAGCTGGAGAAATTTGTTCAAATTGCATTGGAAGAGAATGACGTTTGAGAGGACATAGAAATATCAATAATTTCGGATGTATTGCTTTTATAGATACATAATGTACCTTAGGTTTGGATTATTTTACAAGCTAAAAAATGAGGCATTCTAGGACAGAAACAATGTTATCGTCTGTAAAATAAGCAGGTATTTTGCCAGAAAGATATTCCTGTATGTGTATGTTAAGGAAGTTATTAGAACAGATGCGAAAGATTTACCACTTGTTGGGGTTCTACTTGTACACCTATATTTCGGGCTTCGGCGAATGATGTATTTTATGTTACCCTTACATTTTGAACTTCCTTCTTCTGAATCCAATGTGGGCAGGATTTAGAGCATGCTGGAAAGACTCCAATGCAATTAAGGCATGTTGGGGGGGATATGGAACATGTTTTGCAGTTATGACAAATTGCAGAGCATTGAGCATATGACTGTTTATCTCGGCAATTTGAAGGGTGGGATCAAATTTGACGTTTGTATCAATATACCGATTTCGGATTAAACGGTTGAACTTGACAATTGTAATATGCAATTTGGGCAAGACATGCTGTTTGAATTTCAATTTAAGATGCATTAAGGTAAGATGGGAAGAATTTTCCCACCCTGTTTAGTTCTAATTCTTTCCACTGCGGTGACAATATTTAAAGATTCTAAAATAGAAGATACTGAATCTTTTTTCTATCCTCTTTGAGAGATAATGCCACTAGAAATATTGAAGTTGTGTAGAGAGTGATACTTCATAATTCCCGATGTTTTGTTGTTGCATAATTTTATTAGCCTCCACAGAAAATGAAACTTAAACAAGAAATTCACCAGTAAAAATGCTTAAAATGCTTTGTTTTACCAAAGATGCTAACCATTGTTTTGTATATCAAGATTGGACCACAATTTTCAGAATATCAGAAAGAGATTTAACAACAAAAAAACTAAAAAAAAAAGAATTGAGACATTGAGTTTGAGATAAATGACCTATGCAAATCGATTAAAATATCAGATCCTGACAGCGCTGCTCCCACTGAGCTTAAAATGAGAAGGCAATTGTCGGTTTTGGGAATCCGAGCCTCCTACCCACCTTAGTGCTGATAAGGACCTATATTCTCAGAGCCATTTCCTTAAAAAATGATCACCTTTAACGTCTAGTCTATTAGTAACGTCTATTAGAACAATGTGCCCACTTAAAGTAGTTTAGTCACTTAGTAGTAGTTTTCTTCGAAACAAAATTAAATCTCTCAACGCATTTAATTTTTTTGACATGCATTTGAATACAACACATCAATACTTTCAAAATATTCAAAAATTTTCTTTTCATAATTGAAAGCAAAGGTATAGCACAAAAAATGCTGATCAGAGATGCATACAGAAGTCAGTACGGTAAATGATAAAAAGTTCAATGTATTACATTTTTCTGATAAGCAATTTGGCAAAGTGTGATAAAAAACGAAATAGTCGAAAAAAAACTATTTTATTTCAAAGGAGTAACAATCTTTAAACAGGTGCTAATATTTTGTATTAGTATCTCCATGTTGTGTCAATAGTAATTCTAAATTTTAAAAAAAACCGTGAAGTGATACAGCGATGAATATGCTGTATTAGAAATAACGACATGATTAAAAGGTGCTTATTAACTGAGTTGTCAACATTAGTTTATTCTTTATATCAATATTTTTGCATTTCTCATTACTAATTTCATAATACAATTACCCAAAATATTTATGACTTTTTGAAATTCAAATACTTTTAATTTATAATAAGTTTTTTAATTAAATTTAGGATTTATGAGTTAAATGTATTGATAGTATATTAGAAGAAATAAATTTACAAAACAAAGAAGCTAATCAAATCAAAAAAATTAACAAAGATAAGATGCGCAGGACTAACAGTTTCATTCTCGTGGGGTGTGTATGAGTGACTTAAAATCAGCCATTGTAAAAAGAATGATGTGACAAAATATCCAAGCTTATATTTACAAATCTTTGAAATTTGCTATTATAGTCAATTAAATCACAGAATTTATGTCTTATTGCAATTCAAGAATCACAGGAAACAATTTTGAATTAAAAGTAATCATATTGGAATTTAAATATAATATTAGCTTTTATTAAACCACTCAACGAGTTCTAATGCATTTGACCAACCATTTGTATGGTGTAATGATTGAGAAGCCGTGAATACATCTTTTATAAATGTTATTACTTATTGATTATGTAAAAATACAGTTTTATAAAGTACTGACTTCCTCCAGAGATAGAATTATTTGAAAATAAAAAGGCTGCAGAGGAGTAAGATCGAATTTAAATTAATTTATTGACGTTGAAATGGAATATAAAAACCAAATTACCCTTCGTGAAAATACGGAAAATTTGAAATTGCTAATAGAGTATAACGGTCAAATCATAACTAAATTTCCATTTTCACCGTTTCTCGTGATTGTATTAAACTTAACGCTAAACTAGAAAAATTAAGTACCTGCAATCTACAGCAATATCGAAAATGATAATTGGAGTGTTCATTGATTTCAATAAATTATAAACGGTAGGAATATGAAATCGCTAATCTGAAGAACATTTTTCGATAAGCTGCGCAATTTTCAAAATTTTTCATATGTTGAATTATACAGCGAAAACTATAATTTATGATACTCATCAGTAACACAAAAATTTATTATACAAGTTATTACTACTCCACCTTGACAACTAAATACTACCTTATTAATACTTTAGACTTCACTGAAACACATCATTTTGTCCAGTTAAAAACCTTCAAACCTCTTAAAAGAATTTTAAAAAAAATTAGATCGAAACGAATTTATTGTTTCACCAAATAATAGTGGCATAGATATATGTTCCTACTTATCGATGTAAATTTTTAAATATTCTATTTTTAACAATTATTTTTCAAATTTTTTAATATATTTTCTCGTAGGATTTTATTAATTTATTCTAAAATGTATATAATAATTTAAAAAAACAATTACTATTAAAAGTCTTGTTATTTTAAAGTTTTAATCAATTAAAATTGACCAAATCAAAGTTTTGAAGCGGAAAAAAGCTATCTGGTCATGTTAAATACAATTTTCCACTGATATAAATTTCTTAGGCACACAAAGAGTTTTCCTTATTTTGATATATTCTGAAAATTCTTATATAAAATGCTTACTAATATTTTTTATTGCAGAAAAACTGTATTAAAAACTATGTAGAAATATTATAGCTGTTATCTTTATCTTTACTTATAATAAAGCACAATGTGTGTGTGTGTGTTGGCGATTTAGAGGCCAGATCATTCGACTTACAGCTACCAAATTTGGTACATGTATACCTAGGGTGCCGGGAATAAGCACTTCGGAGCCCTTTTTTTGAATTTTTAATTAAAATTTTAATTAATTAAAAAATAAGCCAAATTTTGACGTTTTTTCTCTATAACTTTCGAAAATATTACAGCACAAAATTGATTTTTACATGCAGTTAAAGCTCAAAAAATTAGCTTTTCAATGATACTAACGTTTTGATCTATAAATTATAATTCTACTTTTAATAAATTTTTAAACACTTAATTTAATCGGGTTTTTTTCAACTATTTATTTCACATAAAATAAAAATAAAATTTTATCTTCTCGAGGATCTCTAAAAAATCAGCTTTTAATAAAATGTTGCGATCACATTTTCAGAAATTCTAATTTTAAAAAAGTTAATTACTACCAAAAATAAAACAGAAAAATATAATTTTCATCACGTGATTATATGAAATGAAAGAAATTTTAAATGTGATTTTTTTAAAAACAACAAATGCAAGAGTAAATTTTTCTTGATCTTTCGCAATATCAAAATTATTAATTCAATTAAAGAATTAAAGTATATAAAAATACAAAGTAAAAATTTATTAGAAAAATGTGGCAGTTAAAACAGAAAAAGAATTTTTAGAAAAGCACCAAACGATAATCTTTTGAGAGCGAGATTAATTATTTAAAAGCAAGAAATCTTAAATGAACTTGAAAATGACGTCATTTCAAAGAAACAGCAAACAAAAAGCAATTGATAATCAGTAGTAGTAAAATATTTTTGCATTTTTTTTAATTTTTAAAACAATAAGACATGTTTTGAATTGTTATTTTTGCTTATGTGAAGAAAATATTTTGTGCAAATCAAAGAATTCGCCTTCGTGATTGTAATTTATCTCCGCATTTTAATGAATCATGCGAAATAAACAAGCATCTGCTTTCAACGAACCATACATAATATTACAACTATACTGATAAAAGTAGGTCAGCTATTTGAAAACGCATCTTCTTTCAAACAAGCATACATAATAATTAACAATGCAAAATTTGTAAAAGCATATAAAACTATTTTTACCCGCATATTTCGGAAACATCAAAACTTTTTAACCAAAACAATATCATGTTCTCAAATGAGAAAAAAATAAATCAACTATCATTCCAAATTAAACATATAAAAATGTCATTTCTGCATATGTCTGTATAAAATGAAACAAATATAAAACATATTTTTGGAAAATATATGCAATGAAAAGTTTTTTTATGATATTTTGTAATACATATATTACTAATCCAATTAAACAGTTTTATTTAAGGCAAATATGGCTTAACATCTACAAGGCATTTTCTGTAATCGGAGAACAACATCTAATTTCCTAATTTTTTGGAGAGAGACAAATCTCTTAACAATTGGTCTAAGTGAAATATATAATTAGTAGACTGAGGGAAAAAATGCTGATGAATTAAATTTTTACATACATCATCTGCTCCGTGCATCCATCATATTTAACAAAATATTCTTGAGACAATAAGTCCTTAAATAAAAAATTGACATTCCAATCAAATAAATCAATCATCAAAGCTGATCCATCTATAAAAATTTCAATATAACTATTGAATATAAACTGGCGATTTTAGATTACTTTATCAATATATTAAAGAAGCCAATCAGAGTTACTCTAGAATAATTGGTCTAGATGATGAAAAGGATGATTGTTCTAAACTTGCAATATTCAGAACTGAATAAATCAGCCAGAGTTTAAGAAGATGGAAATGTTCATTTATTTAGAATTTGAAATAGTAAGAATATTTTACAAATATGAATCTACAAGACCAAAGGAATTTAAACTATAATTTCTTTATATATGTATATTAACCTTAAAAACATGTTATTATTGAGAACATTTATATACGTCTTAAAATAAAATTAAAAACTGAAGGTTTCAATTAACCTGTAAAATTTTTGCTAAATAATTCCTTGAGATTTATAAATTATAAAATATATACATAATTTTTCAATTTCTGTAGTGAACATAAAACTTCTATGTCGGACTACTCTGCTTTCAATTCTTAGTTTTATTTAAAGACATGCTTGAATTGAGTAAAAATTTCTTTGTATTTAGTGCACTTTCATCATTTCCACTTTAATTTAAAACTGAATTTTACGAGCACTGATAGAAAATTAGAGAGAGATGTGGAGTTCAAAGATACGACTGCTTAAGGTCTACATAATAGCATAAGTAAATTACATAGTTATGGAAATTTGAAGCTTAAAAATATTTTGCTGAAAAACTTATTATGAGACCAAGTTATATAAAAAAATGGATTCAACCCTTTAGTCGGCATTAATATTGGCGAACCGACTGGTCGCCAAAGGCGGCTTGTAGGGAATAAAATACAGTCAAAAAGAGGATAATTTACAACTCATAAAAAAAAATACACGTCCAGTTTATTATCGATTTCAAATTAATGAAAAGTCAAATAATAATCTGCTTTGTATCACTCATTAAAAATTCTAATTAAAGTTGTTACAAAGCCAATCAATTGAATTGAAATTTTATTATAACTGAAATCATATCAGAATCCTTTAAAACAATGGATATTGTAATTTTTAGGGGAATGCATTTTACATTCGAAATATTTTATCTCAAAATTACGTTGGATGCATGAGCTTGTTTCAGACCAAATGAAGTTATTTATTCACACGAGCAGGGCAATTATTGAATATTTTCGAAATTGTATTTATAGAACCCCGGAAGGTTCGTAAAATTTACTAGATTTGGCAGCATCTGTAGCACGCCTTTGCTGTTTCGCATACTCTTGATACTATGAAATTGTGAAATCGAATTACCTCATTTAAATGCTCAATCTGGGCATCTTTCTCCCTTATCGTCTCTTCCAAAGACCAAATTTTTCTCTCCATTTCAGCAATTTTTTCTACCAGCTTCAAGTGCTCCTGGAATCGAGAAAAGAATCATTTAAAAAATGTGTATTAAGGCAGCGCAAATTTTTTTAAGTGATACCATTTGAAGCAATATTGCTTTTTTACCAAAACATTCCTACAAAAGTTAAATTTTAGAATACTTTTGCCATGGTATTGACTTTTATTCAAACACTTCCCAACAAAAGCAAATGACCAGAATTTTGTATTTGATAAATACAATAATTTATGCACTTGGCCAAAAGCAGAAGCATCAGTTTCAAAATAAATTAAAATTCCTCCAAAATTTAGAGAAAAAATTGTGAATTTTATAAAATCTTTGATCAAAGCTAAATCTTCGATGGTATACCGTTGCACTAATATCTTGTTGCAGTTTCTACACAATATATTAAACTAAACTTTTGGCCAATTTCAAAGCTTTATTTTTAGCATTTTAGAAATATGTTCGGGAAATACTTTTTTTTCCCTTCAAAGATAGCATTTAGGAGAATGAATTAAGAAATGTTTTTCAATTTTCAGATAAAGGAATTTTTTCAAGATTTTTGTTATAGTAATCTATTTCTTTTTTTTTAACAATCTGCCTCATTCCAATACAGCATCAGAACATTTTGACCCTTCAATTTTCATTAACTTGAAAATATTATCAAAAAACTAGAAATATTACCGATCAATATTTATGTTTTTTTAATAATTAAGTTTTATGTTATATCATAAATCATTATCCAAAAAAATTATTTAACATTATCTAAATTTGCAATTATAAAAAGTATTATCAAAAAAAACCAGAGATAAATTAATTATCTCTAATTTACAGTAATTAAATAAGCTCATAAGAAAAGACAATTAAACTGAGATATAAATGAAGTGAGCTAGTCACTTGATTCTTCTCGAAATAAGCATACCCAAAAGGTGTCATGTGACTCTTGGTAAATCTTAGTGCAAAAGTACCAGTTTTGGCTCTTTATGACAAATGTTTGCCTGCAAACCAAGCTGTTGCGCAACCTTTCAATTCTTGGCATTAGATGAAATCAACATAACATTTCCCGATTTTTTTTTCTTTTCGAAATTTAAACCTTACATAGTGAGCCTAATATCAGTAGCTGAATAGTTGATTTATATCATTTAAACTTTTTTACTTTGCTTTTTGCCTGAATTAAAAGTGATTATTTTTCTTCTTCAAACAGATATTTTAAATCTTATTTACCTAAAAGTATCTTAATTTTACATCACGTGCTCAAATATTTTCTATTGTCTCAAGTAGATCAATCACTTTCAGATCAGAAAGAAACATTATAAAATTGATCCAAGTCTTTCTCAAAATACTGTATACATCAATACTATCCATTCTATTAGGGAAGGAAATTGTAGAACTATATATTAAACACTTATTTTGTGATCGTTATTTAGTATTGCAATTATTTTTTTAAGTTTTAAAACTACTAGGAAATTTTAATACCAATTATATGTTGATTCTTCGTGTAAAACAAGATTCTATTAAAAATTCTTTAATATTCCTAGTAAAAATTTATCACGATTACTTATTCATTATCGTAATTGTAAATATTTATCCAGAAGACCATTTTAGTAATTTTAGTTAATGGAGTAGTGCAATTTTTAAAAAATTATTAAATCTGTTAATTTAACGCAAAACTACTTTATTACTATTAGTATACACGTAATCCAATTTTAAATCTTTAATTTTAGAGAAAGCTGAAATCATTTAATAATCGTAAGTACATCCGTATATATTAGTTTTATAAAGTTTTCGATAAGTACCATATTTCAATAATGTGCTATAAAAATCACAATTCCTGACTAATAGATATTTATTGAAACTTCATCGTTCCCAGTGTAATAGAATTCGAGTATTTGTGATAAAAAAAGACATTTTTAAATAAACTTTATTTGCCTTAAAGTCGTAACAATTATTAATCGGTCAATATAATTGTTATATATTCTTACATTAGCAAAAATAATCATGCCAAGCTTGCAGTCAAGCACGTACAACACATTCAGGAATAAAATAAAGCAAGTAGCAAAATATAATGCAATTGTATCAGCTTAAATAAATCCTAACAAGATAAATTAAATGCAGTAACTAATTGGAACCATTAATATCATTCTGTTAACGTCAAAATCATTGAGCGATTCGAGTTATGAACATTTAAAGTAATTTAAAATGGACGTAAATAGTTTGTACTTTTTCTATGGAACTGAAATGACACAGGATTGTGATTTGAAGCTTCCATTGAATCCAATTGCACAAAAGTGAGACATTTCTTTAAAATTTAATAGATAAAAGCGAGAAATATTCTGCTATCGAAATATACAGAAGGGAAAAATAAAAGGAAAGCAATTTAAACTACAAGTTACGCGATTTTAATCTTCTACACCAGAATAGATTTGCAATCCCTCAACTCACCAGTTCCATTCTATGAAAAAGAAAATTTATACATGGTATTTTCGTGGGAAATCAGTCAAACATTTCCCACAGAAAACAGTTTTAATCATCTTGAATAAAAACTATCTTGATGTAATTCTGACAGGGAGGTTGCACCGTGGCTGGTGATGGCCATTAAGACTCAACCACAGTTCCCGTCTGTGTTGCCTTTGCGGCGGTAAAACCATTCTGCTTAATTCCATGTGAGCCATCGGGCGGGACATATAGTCTAGATAGGACTATGACTTATTTAATAGATCTAATGCCTTCAACACATTCTTATAAATGCGTTTAAAGTTCGCGTTTCCAGAGGTAAATCCAAATGTTGATGATTTTTAATATTTTTGTAGTGTTCCGCATTTTGATGCTGTCAAAGAAGCAATAGATCTCTATAACCTCAACAGTAATTTTAATTAAGCATTTGAGTTTTCATTTTACATAATATGTCACTCAATTTCCATTCATAATTAAGATGCAATTCATGTTTCCATAAGCCTACTTAAAATAATTTCTTTTGTGACTTTATAGCGATTAAGTACCTAACTCAAATTGAATATGTTAGCCATAAATGAAGTTCCAATTTATTTTTTACTTGTAAAAGTAACTTTAAATACCTGTAAAAATTGCAATTTTCAAAGCTTTATATGAAATTTGTTTTTTAGATTCAAAATTTTAATTATTAAATTGAAAACAATTGTATATTCTTAAACAGAACTTTTGAACTTTATAATGAAACATTTTTTATATTCTCATTTTTAGACCTAATTTCTCATAAACTAGAGAAATCTATACCTACTACACAAACATCTAGAGACTTAGCACAAATGTTTATGCCATGCAAACTGGATGATAATGTACAACACAAAACAAAATATTCCTTTTTAATTCTTGGCATTTGAATTTAAACAATGTAATTTTAAAATTACACAAATTTAATGAAAATATTTATTGAGCAGGTGACTAGTATATCATAATTTGTGTACTTTGGGTAATTGATACTTTATCCAAAATTAAAATTTGAACAATTTTTCAGATAGATCAGTGAACAACCAAAAATTTTATTCAATTATCTTTTTCGGTATTTTATGATTTGATATTTTCTTTTTATTGTAAAAACTTACTACGTGATTTTATATAATTTTATCATATGCAGTTTGGAAATTTTACCGTATGTTTAGTTTATCACAATATAGCCAAACTTCAATCTTGTCCCATAAAAATTTAATATATATTATAAATGAAATATACGCATAATCCAAAATTTACTCAGACACATCATATTTTTCTTCTGAAAATTACCATGTTATAAAGTGAAGTATGAGCAAACATCATCTAAAAACATAAGTAAAATGTTTTCAGTCAGAATATCTGGAATATTCAACTTTATAATCTTGCCGATAGCAAAAATGTAGAAGGAAAAAAATGTATGAGATTTAGATCAATGAGATAGGAAAATATCCGTTTCTTTGCAAAAGGCAAAAATTTTGAGCTGCGCATTTTGTCCAAATAAAAGTGGTGGATGGCAAAAATCGAAACTAATATGTTAAGAATCATAATTAAACCGATGGTTGTTATTCTTAAAACTTCTTTAAAATGCATCAAAAAGGACTGCATTTTCTTTATAGAGGGTAATTCAGAGACAGTAAATTTTTGTGAATAAGCCTTTAATTACCAATCAACCGGATTAAGAGAATTTACTTTCACTTTGCAAAATAATTCCATGAAGCAAACAAATGTTTTACATTGTACAATTTGATGTACTTAAATTTCGTTGATCTTGTCTCTTTTGAAAAACATTTTTCCAAAAATATGTCCACAGTTCAGCATAATGACGAGGTTGCACACATAGATCACTTGTGTATTTCGCAGAAACAATCTCTTCACCTTGGATATTAACACTAACAGAGATCTAAGGGAAAAAAACTATTGGTCATTATAGAGTGGAATATGGAGTAGAAATTCTTTTTTAAATATGAAAGGATTATCCGTATTCAAGCTAGTGGAAGATTCTTGAGAGCAAGAATAGTAGCTATTTTTAAATTATTATTTTTAACGAATTGAAAGACTAGTTAAACGGTAAATTAATTCGGAAGTAAAAACTGAGGAATATACAGGAAGCTTCTAATTTACAAGCGATTACTGTAGATTAAGTCACCAATCACTTTGTTACCATACTCCCAATCCGTAAAAACCGACATTTTGTCCAAAAAAACATTAGTAAATAATTAAAAATGGAATGAACAAGGTGGTATTGTCTTTTGGGAAATTTGGAATAGATGTTTGAAAGGTGCTTTAAATTCTAACTAGGGAAGAACATGGATAAAAATGTCGGTGATTTTCCTGATGACATCTGGACGCAATCGAAGTCCACATATTCTCAGTTAGAAATCATATGAAAGACAACAACGATTTCAGATAATTTTCTACGGTGGATAAGAAAAACTGCTGAAAGGGCGAAAGATATCCCAAATACAGATTGTATTCCATCTTCTTAATTCCTAAAGGTTTGTGCTAACTGTATAAAGTATAAAAGCCCCATAATACAGCCCATGCATTTGGTTATGTACTTAATTGAAACGTGTTAGGTAGGAAGGCACTGTTTAAACATGCACAGCACGCCTGTGGTTCAATTCAGAATTGGTAAAACTTGGAATAATACCTATTATGTGACATTTACCTCTCAATCTGTACAGCACAAAAGTCGTAAACAGTAAGAGATAGAAAATACTTGTTAAGTGAATAAAAAGTGTGAGGAATAAAATTCGATACTAACAAATATGATTAATAATTTTCTGTCTATGTCTCACAATTCTTAACAAATGTTGATTTGGGATTCAAAAGCCTTTTGAAGCCATGTATTTATATTATTTTAAAAAAAAAGGAAACATTTTTCAACTAGACCAAGCCACCAAGTTAATTGCTGTTTGCAACTATCTTTCAATGAATATGGTTTTAAAAAAGGAATTTTATTAATATATAAAATCAAATAAGTCTCAAAGCGATACACTGCGCTACTTGGGAGTAAATGAGAATTCATATTTCCCTAATTGTTATCAGAATTCTTACACACTACTCACATTCGAAAGCGCCGAGAAAATTAGCAATTTTAGAGCAAATAGACAAACAAAGAATACCTTCTATATTTTAGAGAGTAAGGTGAGGAGGGTTTTAGTTTTATTAAGTTTTTCTAAAAAAGTATGATTTCAAATGGCATTGAGTTCCACATAAAAAAGAAGATGCAATTAAATTTCATGACTCTCCCGGTTTTTAACCATGATTTCATTTTTCTATCCTCACGACTTTCTTAATGTATTAAGACAATCAAACGTCTCAAAAACCGATTTTAAAATTTGATTTTCGGAAATCGGCTACCATATCGATCAAAATCCTTAGGCGTTAAAATTTCAAATATAGAATGATTTTCTTTCAAGAATCGATAATGATTTTTCAACAAAGATATTTTTTAAAAATTATTGCAGTTATTGACCTGAAGATTTTTCATTTTTATTAAACTCTTCTATTTGGGTTAATAATCGCTTATTAAACTCGGAATATTGGATAAAAATACCATTTACCCGCACTAACTCTCATTCTATATAATATTCCGGTTAAAAAATAAGTTGACTATTTTTACAAATTAATAACATGAAAAGTAAATTTTAGCATGTGTCTATATGAAATAAAATAAGCATGTATTATTATGTTTTCTAAAAAATGAATGAAAGGAAAAGTTGAATATTTTACAGTAACTACATTTTAATAAATCTGCTTTATTTAAGGCAAAAAAACTTTTAACATACATCCTTTTAATTTAGGGTCCAGTGGCTTATCTGATTCATGAACATAAATTCATATGTTAAAAGAGTCTAAACGAAATAACTATTCTTGATTTAACTCGAGACAAATCTAATAAATTATGAGTGTTTAGCATTTATCTATATCCTCGGCTCTGTGAATCATTTAATAAGATATTCTCGAGAGACAAATGTTTTAAATAAAAGGTTGTGCGCTCCAAACAACTAAAGCATTCATAAAAACTTACTGAATAAAATAAAAATTCGAATATCTATTTAATAAAATCAGGCAATTATAGATAACTTCCTTGACCGTCTCAAAGATGAGGCTCATAGCAGCACCTAGTTTTTTCACAGATCGATTGCACTATGATTGTGGGAAAAAACCGATTATTCTAAATTATTACATAAAAAAAATTAATAAATCGATCAGATAAAAAGACAGGAATGCTCCTTTTTTACAAAAAATGCAGATGTGCAGAATATTTATCAGATTGCGATTCCTTAGTGCCAGAAGACTACGCAAGATTTACACTACATAATTTTTTAAATATATTTAAGACCAAGACTATAAATTTAGGCAGTAGTACTTAGGCAAATTTCATATCTTTTAATAGACAAATTTAAGCCTTCTGAAGGCTTTTGATTTTAAACTAATTTTTTAGGAATCTGAAAAATCATTGAATTCTTACCGGTATTGCAAATAAGTAAATAAAATTCAGCAAAGCAAAATGTTTATATTAATTGACAAGTAATCCATTGCCCTTTAAAGTTGAAATTTTATGAAAACTCACTGGAAATGATGCATAGTGTGACGATCAGAATGGTTTAAGTTCTCCATGACAATGTGAACGAATTATAGCATTATCAAAATGCGACAGTTTTAAATATTTTGATGCAGACATTATATAAATAAGAGAAATTACATGAAATATTTTTTGAATATTTTGGCAAGCATTAATAATAGTCACTAACTGTTGCCAGTAGTTAACCCTTTCACGGCGGAGCGCTCAGAAATGTATTGCGCTCCAAGCAGCCGGCATGACGGTAAAAGATCGACATCGCTGACAGCACGCTACGCGAGCAGTCCCTAATTCGGTGTGCAGACCCGACTTTGCTAATCATTTCCTTGATGCTGTTGACCGGCGCACCGATCAAACAATAATAATAACAACAACAATTTTAGTAATCTTTAACAATCTGTGTTAATCTTAGATAATCTTTAACAATTTTTAATAATTTTCCTTTGTATGATATTATTCAATGGATATTATTGGGATGCTACTGATATGCGAACGGTGCCAAAATCCCTGTCCGCTCGGAGAGAGCATCTATAGCTGAGGGCCAAAAAGCTCTGTTCGCCGTGAAAGGGTTGAGAAAAACAACTTCATCGCTAAATGTCAGTTTGTAAAAGCCGACAAAGAGAAGCAGATGTTTTCATCTATGATCGTACTTTTTTTTCTACTCCAAACAAAATCGTTCAGAAGAATTGCTTGAAACAAGAATTTAAATCTAATATCTGTAATTCAGATACAATTTAAGAATTGATAGCTGAAATAAATCCTTAATTTTAACATGGGATATAATTTAGACATCCCTCTTCATATTTAGATGTACCCAGTTATTTTCCTTTACGTTTTTTTCAGGGGGGGGGGAGTTCCGATTTCTTGAAATATTTTAAGCTTATTCCTATTTTGTTTCTACGTCATAATATTTTCCCATGCATTTCTTTTTTTACAGTTTTCTTCGATGGCATATAAAATTATTGTTCGAAGTATACTTCTTTCAAACGATTATGGAGCTCGCTAACTTCGATTTATTAATGATCCGGGGATCAATTTTGTAACTTCAATCCTTTTCATATACTAGAAAGGCAAATAATAAAGATTGTTGATGCTGCATTAATCTGTAGTCAATGAGTTTCAAATGTTGACAATAGTAACTAGTTTCCTTATTAGTCAAATTATTCTATTTCTTTAATTCTTTCAAAAGAACTTCCTAAATTCTAGCTTGTTTTTTCTTGTGTGTTAATTTAAGATATCCTTATCTTCATTTCTTTCTGAGTAGAGTTCCCTTTCATAACAACGAAAACCCAGCCTAAACAATGCTGTATCTACACAATTCTAAGGAACAGGAAACACTCGTTCAAGTTACAAGATCGGAAAAGGGCCTTTGTAACAAGTTACTTTATCAAATTAAAAATATAATGCTCTGATTTTATTCTAATTGACTGTAGATGTAAAGCTCCTATTTCTGCATTTGCTTCCCCGTGTGATCCAACAAATTGCCCGGTATTTTTCACTGTTTTTCATTGAAGTGTTTGTAAGGCCAGTACTCTCAGTTCAGGAAAATGAGCTATAACACCGTGACTTCCTACAATTGACCAATTTTAAAATTGGCATGCTACTGTATTAAGGAATTGAATGTTACGTAAAGAGAAATTCAGAGCTTTTTTTTACTCGATTTTTAAAAAAAGCCGTTTTTAACTAAGCTCTGAAAATCTTTATGGTTAAATGCGATGAGATAAAACCTGATGATTATTACGGTTAATTTTAACAATTCCATTGCAAATTCCTTTTATAAACACCCAATATTTTTATAGAAATATAAAAATCAAATATTTTCAGAATGAAAATTAAAAGATTTTAGGAAATTTAAGATTTTTTCCGTTTGAAATATTAATGAAGAGGAATATTGATACGTCCAAATAAGAGAAACCTTTATAACAATAGAAAAGTTTAAAAATGAAGACTTTGTTTGAATTTAAGATATACCACAATAAAATTCTATAAAATTTATAATATTTAGAAAATGTGGATGGATTTTCGAATCTAAGGCTGTTACTTAGACTTAGAATACACTTTCCAACAAAAAAGTTATATTTTGTAGAAGAAAGATCAGTGGTTGTATCACGAATGTTTGGAAACCAGAGAATATATGTCGAAGATCAAAGTAAGGTTTATTTTGTACTCGCATAGAAAAAGTGTTTACAGCAATATTTAAGAAGGCCTTCAATAATTTAAAACTGAAATAATTTAGGATTAAAATATTGTTATTTCCATGAATGGAATAGATTTATTAAAATAAATTCAGATGATTCTATGAGCTAGTAAAATTCGCAGGTTATTCGTTCTCCTTAAAAACTAAATGAGACTTTGAAGTTCACCTTTAGATATAAATACAGATTGAAAATATAAAATTAAAATTCAAGCATTAAATGCAATATTTTATAGGCAAATTTTCCAACAATTCCATAAATTGTGCCTGAATAAATTATTAATCAAGATATTATTTACTTTCTATTTCTTAATTATTACTTACAATCGTTTGTTTGAAATGAACTAAGTGATAATGCTGAATAAATTTTTCAAGTGAAAATTCTGAAAATGTTTAAGTATTACAATGAAAAAATTCTTACCTTCCCACAGATGGATTCATCTGCAAAACGAACTTTTTTTCCTTCCGGCCCTCCTGAAAGAAAAAAAAACTTATTGATCATCTTGCATTATAATGACAAGAAAAAAACCAGGTCCTCTATTCCCATACCCAAATACAATTAAGAAAATAAAGACAATTTTTATTTATACATAAACTTATGTTTTTATTTGGTATAAAAAATCCTCTAAAAGCATTCAGAATGATACTTTCCACGTACGTATTTTTTACCACTATCTTCGAACCTAAACAATTTTAACTATAACAAAACATATTCTGAAGAAAATTTATTCTTTTAATTTTTATTTAGTTTCTATTTTAACCATTTTAATCACAGCCACAATTATTCATGCTCAAAATGTATTTATTGCTTACGTGGAATCTATTTTATGTGTATTTTTTTACTTAAAAATATATTGCGTTATCAGTTTAGAGGGTAGGATTACAAATGATTTTTCATATTGAACATTCATCTTCTATTGAACATAAAGAATCGTTCATGCAAAGCTCAATTGCAAATATATCTCATTTTATGCAGCTTCATCATACAATGAAACAAAGTTGAATAGACCAGTTTGAAAAACATTTACTTCATTTAAGAAGAAATGGAATGGAATGGAATGTTTTCTGCATAGCAAATCTTCTAACTTGTAACTGAAAATAATCATGGGCATTTGGCGATTTTACAACGGATGGGTTTTACATATAAGTGTATTTCGAATTCATTTTTGGCCACTAAAAAGAAATATTCGGTTCCTAAAGTATTCGTTTTCAGTTTGAAAGCAAAAAAGTACTGTGTATAATTCCTAACCCTACATCATAAATTACTTTATTAAATAATAGCAATTTTGGAAAAACTGAGGGCATAATTCGTATAAAGTGAAGAAAATTCTATAGCGGTACATTTTGATTGCGAGTTTAATTGAAATAAAAGATTTTAAAATTTACACGTTAATTCATGTTATGAAATCATGTGTAACAAAATTAATTTGACATATTGTTTAATTTTAAAAGTGTTCCGTGACCTATATAAATCATGCAATTCTGGAATCGGTTAAATTCTCCTAATTAAAGGGGGGGATTGAAAAACAATTTTATTTTTGTTACGAATTTTACTAACAAATTCCTAGACTAATAAAATTTAGTCTTTGGGATAAGGATCAATAGCAAGTTAGATCTTTGCGTTTCTTCTTAAATTTCCCGTTTTTGATGCTGATTGGACAACTGATTTAATTTGTCAAAATAATTTCATGGATTCGAAAAATAATTCATGAAAAAGATTTTTTGGAAAGCTGCAGTATTTAATCTATTATAAAAGATAAACAATAATAAAAAAGTAATAATGGCGTTCTTCAAAATAGACTAAGAAGGCAAATGGTTTTCTTTCGTAGGACAAAAAACATTTGTTTTCATCCATGATAATTCCGTCTCATAGAATTCAGCTTACACCGTCTTCCCAAAGCTTTCGGAGGTAGTTTGGAACAAATATTGTTAAACTGGAACAAAGCTTCATACCCGGAATTCATGCCATCTATCAGCATTTCCAAAGCTGAATCATTAGCATCAGAATTATCTCAGCATCTATAGGATAACGGGATGGTCAAATGCTATCTCTAAGTGCCGAAACTTGATGCACTAAGATTCGGATTGCAAAGAGAAAGCCCTCAAATTCGTAATCTTATCTTATTCTTCTGTGCACACTCACTTTTTACAGATTCGATTAAATTGCGTCTAATGTTCTGATAAGCGTCTTTATTCTTAATCGTTACATCTCCGAAATTCCAGAATTTCCTGAAACTTTTGTTTTCGTCTCCAAGTAACCAAGTGAATTCCAGGGGACCTTAACTTGATCTCCCTTCAGCACCCATTGTTATTTAACTCTAACTACCTTATTTATTAGAAGACTTTCAAAACGCTAGAGCAATATTTTAAAAATAATTCTACTATCATTGTCTGTCTCGGTAAAGATATTAACATTTAAATAAAAATTTAGATACGTAATCCACTACCAAGTGAAAAAAAATAAATGAAATTCACGAAGTAAAAATATAAAATGTTAAAAAATTTTCAAGAACCCCCCCCCCAAACTTTTACATCTTGAATACATCTCATTAGATAAGCTATTTGAGTTAGTTTATTAAGTATTAGAAAATGGAACCAAATTTTACCTTCAGGCTCTCCTCCATTTCGTTTACTCATCTAGAATAGAAAAAAAGACGTTGATTTCCGCAAATTATACATAAATATAATGCAAGCTATCCATTTAATAAACAAGAGCAATAGAAATGTGACCAGTGAACAATGTCATTTGGATCTTTTACGGAAAATTAGTTGTACAACAAACTTGTAAATTTGGTAAAGTCAATTAATAAATTCAGTTTTTTTATGATTACTTTCCTAAGTCGTGCATAAAAGGAATTGTTAATGCACATACATAATTTAAACCCTTTTCCAAAAACTTTGGAATTATTTTAGATAAAAAAATTCTTGAAGTATTGTTTGCTTAGCATTTATAAATGTTAAATAGAAAATAAAAAGTTCCGCAAAGCCTGTATAATATGAACTATGCAAATTCTTCAGAAATAACTTCGTTGATACAATTTTCATGTTTTAAATGTCTTACGTCAGTTTGCATTCTTTTCTTTGAATGGAAATGCGTTTCTTTATTGTCTGGTGTGATTGCTCTATATTTGTATAAGCAGAAATAATCCTGCTATTAAGTAGGAACATCCGAGATTGGTTTGTGTAATTATATAACCATTCTGTTTGGAAATGATGCGATCAGAATTTTGGTAGGAATATCTTAAGGATACTTCTAATGCCAAATATAAGACAGGGAAGACACCCTTGACTGGATTTTCCCCCTCCGAACTTTTTCATATTTAACTATTGTACATAATTAGATCAAGATCTTCGAAAGCTGATAAAAGATTAATCTTTCAAATTGTTTCTAGTTATTAATGGTACTTATTAATATGGAAATACAGGACTGCTGCT